>QGOA01012779.1:0-13563 GCA_003313075.1 Termitomyces sp. MG16
AGCGGCAGGGGCTGCATACCGGGATCGCGCGTGTGGGGCGCGCGATCAATTGGCGCGGATGGAGCCGTGATGTGTGATGCGCGATGGCCGGGAACGAGTCGCGTGATCTGATCGTTGATTGGGGCTGGTGGCGGCTGATGGCGGTCCTTGATGCGCGTGATGGCGGTGTCGGCGGTCGTGATGGCGGGGCGTGTCCTGTGGGGTCAGAGGGAGGGTCCCGGAGGGTGTTCCGGGGGTGTCCCGGGGTGGGCCCGGAGAGGAGGGGTCGTGACAGAGAGATGCTGTTGGACAGGTATCTGAGGACAGCACATCAACCCCCCTTGCCAATATTGTGCAAGTAAGCAGCAACAGTGTGTCAGGATAAAGAGCAGCACTGCATGTGATCCCTGCTGGCTCATTGGCAAACAAACATGCAGCCTGACGATTGTCAAGAAAACCATCAAGCCCGGCAACAAGGGAAAGGGGAAAAAATCACTGAGAAAGAAGTCAGTGACGATTATTGAGAGTGATGATGGTATGAAACTCTTTTTCTGCTCAAATAGCTAATCAATAGTTAGCAGATGAACCAGCCAGTCCGATCACGGGACCATCAAAACCATCCATCCATCCATCCCAACCGTCGACCTCCAACCACCTAGCAGATCCTCTTCTGGTCAAGAGAAAGGGCAATGAATGGGCAATGAAGTCTAGTCACAGTGAGGACATTGTGGCTGGTGTAATAGCAGGGGTGGAGAGCTATTTGGACAGGATGGAGAATGGGTTCCAGGAAGCATTGTAGAATGTTGGGGAGCAGGTGCGGGACGGGTTTGTCATAGCTGAGGAGAGCTGGTTACCGCGTGTTGAGGACTTCTTCTATTGCTACCAGACTCAGGTCAACATGCTTGGTGGCCGCATGGAAACCCTGCAAACCAATGTTTCTCATGCGGGTGAGATGCTTGCATTCCATGACAGATGGATCTGTCAGACAGAAGAGCAGATCTGCCATATTCGGGGTATGGTTAACACTTTGCAGAGTCAACTTCACATCTCCGCCCATCTCTCCAGTCTGTCAGCTCAGGATGATGTGGCAGTGCATCCAATAGGGCACAGTGGACTTGGACCCATTGTTGAAGAGGAAGAAACCGCTCCTGACCCTACTGCTGATGTATCCGTTTCTACTGGTGACATCTCTGCCCTCGCCACTGACCAATCCCATCATGCCACTGACTTATCCGCTCTCACCGTCACTCCATCCCTGCTTCAACAAACATCCTCAGGGATGTCTCCCACACGAACATCTCCATCACCTCCTCAACCATCTTCCATCCCTCTGCCAGTCCCTGCTGAGGACCCTCTCTCTGGCCCAAGGGGACAGGCTTGCAGCAACTCCTGAAGTAGTCAGCTGCCAATGCAATGGACCTGATCATCCAGTGGCTTACTGAGAGACAGAAGGCAACAGAAGACAAGTGAAGATAGATAGTTTAAGATGGATGGTTTGTTATTGTACAATTTTTTTTTTGTTATGATAGACATTGCTACATTTTTGTAATACTATAGTTTACAAAAATGTAATGTAACATTTCTCCCTTCCCCACATCAATGATGGCAGACTGGTTGAATGACCTTAGTGCAGCTGCTACTCCTTTTTGCTGGTGTAGACATATCAATGTATCAAGCTGCATCTTTCTGTAGCATTTGTGCTTGAGACTTGCGGAGTCGCTTGGAATTTGTTGACAATTGGTTAGGCAATGCCTTGCACTTCTTTTGGTTTTGTAATGCTGGCCTTCCCTCACCTTCAAATTGGTCATTGTCCTCATCTTGAAGAATGTCGAGCGCCCTTCTTAACACTTTATATCTAAGGGAACCATCACTAGGGCCATTAATTGAAGGGTCTGGATGGCTCCATCCTCTTTATTGTAAGAAGTGGATGGTAGTGGCATCTACCACTGCTGTATCATCACCACATTTGTCATGAACGGATTTGTTGAGAGCAGACTCATTGTAAGCAGAAGCTGATACATTTGGTCGGGATTTGTTGTGAACCATGGATCTGTTGTGGCACTGAGGCTGGGGAGTGTGCGGTGAGTGCAAGACAGGGGGTTCCTCCTGTAAGTCAGGCAGTGGTGTGTGTGGTATGCTAGGTGACAGGGGAAGTGTAGGCCCCAGTTGCCACTCCAAGTTGGCTGCAGATCCGGTGACTAAAGCGGATCTGCCATCAGTGGCTCCATCATTAGTGATGGTCCTACTGTTGCCATTGACTACTGCTGATGGTGTTGGCCTCTGTTTCCGATTTTTCCCTCCATTTTTGCGTGTAGCCTTATGTGCTGCTGCTGCTGCCGCATTTTTTTCACAATCAGCTCGGATGCCATACTCGGCAGCTACTGGCTGCTTGTAATGGTTGAGATAAACCGTCCAGCAGAAGGTGTCACCAAATCCATACTGTCCTTGATGATCTCTCCAGAAGTTTAGCAGATGCAATAGCTCAGGCTGACTAAGATTATGGGGATCTTGGAATATCAGACTCTCTGGAAGATACCTTGAATGTATAAATTGCTGATTATTAGTCCTCACTGCCTTGTAAGGAGCAGATTCATATTGGTAACCAGATGCAATTTCTGACAGAGTGATCAGATGATGAGCAAAGGTGAAGAAAACTAGGATTCACTGTAATGAGTATTTAGATAGTCCTGGACAAGCATTTCCAATTCTGCCTGAGTTTGAAATATATTTGGTCCTGGATCTGCTGGTAATATTGGGAATCCATCCCTATCCAGATCAAGAATAAGGTTATGGCATGTAAGGATAGGAGGAGTCAAATCATGGGATGATTGCATGTTGGACGGCATGTCTCTACCAAGAAGAGCAGACATGTAATCCATCATCTTCTTGTTGAGGTCACTAACAAGGTCAGAAAAGAAGTTTTGAAAGGTAGGTCAGTTAGCATGGATCAAGTATGACATATTGTCATGGCTATAATTGGTGTCAAAATTGTTTAAAGAATGATGGCACCACATACATTCTAATAGTCATGCCTTCATCTGCATATCAACCAACAACAGTCCAACTCAACATGCCCATCTCTCTAAATCAAAGCACATCTGCATTGTCCACATGCTTCAAACCGTGCTTTTGGGCCTTCCTGGAGAGACAACGATTAGAAAGTGGAATCAAGCGGATGGATGTACAACAAATAGAGGACGGATGGGAGACAGAAGGAGTACCAACTTGCGCTGAATTTCTGGCAGATTTCCTTTTTTGCTCCATTCTGCCGCCATCTTCTATAAGTGACTTTCCTCCTGCGGTGTGAGTTGATGCATAACATTTTTGACAGCCACATTATATTGTGCAAATGCATCCAATCCTGAGGCATTGTGATCCTTACCCCTCAACAAGTTCTGGATCTCCTTGTTTATCTCCTTTGCCATTGTCTGCTGGACAACATCTCGCAGTGAAGTTTTCAGGAGCACCTTTGGATCTTTATGCTGGTAATAAGGGCACCAGCAATTCTTGATATACTGGACAACCTTCTATTCAAGCAAATGATGTCTAGTTCTTTGCAATGAGTTGCTGTACCTACTTTGATTCTCTCTGCCCACTCTTCCCCTGTCTTTGGCTCTGTCTCCTTAGTGGCCCAGTAGTTGAAGATATCTATTAGGATTTTATCCTTCAAGATAGCAGTCTGAGTTTGAGGAGTAGTTGAGGAGCGGTAGAGTTCCTTGTATGGTTCAAAGATAGATCTTTCTTCTGCTGTAAATATCAGTTCCACTTGTCTTTTCTTTGGTGAAAATATTGGTTCAGGCAGTTGCAGAAGGGCAGACATGTTTATAGACAATATAATTTTCTGCAACCACACAGTTCTCAATCAAAGGATCACATGATAAAATATACATTTCCGTTCAGTGTCCATTGATGACAAACAGATTCCGTTTGTCTTTGACAGATAGAGTTTGCTGTCTGCTGGTATCTGGCCCATCCAAATTGGGGCATATTACCAATATTGATGAGTGGTCTCATTAGATCTCCAGTATAATGGCTAGGTCCTGGCCATAGATATTTTGATCATGAACCTGAACTCTCTGAAGAAACACAAGCAACTAAAAACAACAGTCATCAGGCAAAGGGACCTCATCTCATTTGCTGAGGAAAGGACACGACTCACTCAGAATACACGAGGGTTGCCAGTCCTCATAACACAATGGCTACCACTGGGTCCCATTCCTATTGTAACTGGTGCACCACCTGCAGCATTTCCAGATGATGATAACTTTGCACACTTGGACAATAATCCAATGGTAAATGATGTAGATGATACAATGTCCATATCCACAAGGCATGTAAAGGTGATTTGAATGTATGCTATTATTGAGAGCGAATTATTCAAGTTCATACATAGATATAGGCAGATTATCTTAACGACTTCATCAACCATGTTCCACAGTTGCTTAATAGATGTCAGGTTCCGCTGAGTTGGGGGCTTTCTGGGAAAGCAGCACCCTTACAAGGTGGACTTGATCTACGGATACTTGAGTGTCTGGAACTTCAGGGCTAGGACTCCAGAGTTCAAAACGGGGACGGAAATAGTCCCAGAAGAGGAGACTTGGTCCGGGGGCTTTGGGTTTTGGGTAGCTGAGGGTTGGATAGAGGTCGAGTTGCGAACCGGAGGTTCTAAGACGAGACCTGGTTAACAAACTATAAGTCACGAGGTGCATACCAAACTTAGAGCACGCGATTATTCAAGCATGCCAGTCAAAGCGTGCTAGTTACTGTGTACCAGTCAAGCAGAGGGCACACAACAATTCAAGTTAATATCAAGACTAGCGAATACAACAGGGAACTACGCTATAAGTACTACGGGGCCAGGTCTCAGGGTTCCAGGGTGTCTGGGATGGGCTCCAGAAGGCATTGAGTAGCAGGCAGGGATTGTATACTTGGATTGCACGTGTAGGGCACGCGATCAATTGGCGTGGAGGGAGCTGTGATGCGTGATGCGTGATAGCCAGAAGCAGGTTGCATGATCCAATCGTTGATGGCGGTTGATCCCGGGGTCTGTGATGCAGGGTTCCTGGGGGGGCTGGCTGATGGCAGTCTTTGATGCGTGTGATGGCCGTGTCAGCAGCTGTGGAGGCGGGGTGCATTGTGGGGTTGACAAAAGAGGGCCCCAGATGGAGCTCTGGGGATGTCCTGGGAGGGTTCCGGAGAGGAGGGGTCGTGACAATAGATTGCTTGGTCATGAATCAATAGATGACGTTACTAATTGCCTTGCTTGTCCTGACCATTACCTCGCACAATGGCAATGCCATGATTGCATTGGGTCAAGAATATTCTGTCACGGATGTTTCTGCTGCATGCACAACTCCAACCTGTTTCACCGACCTGAAGTATGGAATGGTAGGTATTTCCAACCAATGAATATGTCAGATACTAGAGGGTATTTCTATATCCAACACAATTCATTGCATGAAAACTGTTATCAAGAGAAGGTCAAGGTCAGGGCTCTTGAGGACCATGAGCAGAAAAAGGACATTCAGGAGCAAGAGTTTCTATGACTCGAATATCAACTGGATGTTGAACTTCCATTAGCGGATAGCAACCCAGGACATCTGGCAGCACATTCATCCATGACTTCAAATTTCCTGAGCAGACTTCAGGATGCCAGTCTTGATCAAATCATGAAAAAGGAAGAGCAACAGGAACCAGAGAATAATGTGCCAATAGGAGATATTCCAGAAAATTGGCCAGCCATGAATGGGTTCTATATAGACAGATATGATTGCTTTGGGAATCCAATACAACGGATTGTTCACACAACTAAAGTACACTACATCACTGTCATTTCATGTGAGTGTTCTGAGATGGATGTCTTGGTGAAGGATATCATCTGCTCACAGCTGGTCCCCAGTACATTTGATCAGACACAAACATATTTTACAACAGCTGTGCTGGACAACTTCTGTCTGACAAATCTAGAGTGCAAAGCATCCGCCTACCAGTACTGGCAGAAAATTGCAAGAATAACTTTCCTGATTGCATCTTCTGATGAGGTGGATAACCTTTACCATGAGCTACAACAAATTTCTCGTTCATGGTGGTGGCTGAAGAAGTTGAAGTGGGCAGGCTTTGGCCATAATGAATTGAGGCACCTCATGGCACCAGACCATGGTGAATTTGCAATATTCTGTCCAACTTGTCCCCAACCAGGAGTCAATCTTCCATTCAACTGAGAAGAAGATCCCGTCCAGTAGAAGTTCAATCATTCTTTAATGATGGATGGCAATTTCAAGACAAATCACATCCAACATTCTAATTCTGCTCATGATGTATGGCATTCAGAAGACAGTAGTATGATAGCTAGGAGGGATGAGCTCATCCACTATCTCAAGCGCACAAAGGAACAGCTAACAGTGAGTGACATTCTTTAATCCTACCTGTCCACTGTCTGCTCATCAATTCAATCTTGTCCATCAGCCGTCTGCTGAACCTCCATCTGTCCAGAGAGCCGCTTGTGAAAACACATTCAAAGCTATTAAAAAGGCCCTGATGATGAACAAGTCATGCGACATTACTAGTATTGTTGCAACGGCATGTTAATGGCACGGCTGCTTTGCTCCTAATAGTGTAACAAACTTGACCTGTGGTGAAGGCCAGGTTTATACAGACTTTTCCATTACATGGACAGTTAAGATAACTAACATGGATGGGATTCAGTGTCTCCTACTAGTATATGACATAGCATGCCAGTGGTGTGTCAAATTTTCTGAACAGCTTGCCAAGGCCAGAGAAGTCCTGCCAGATAATCTACTTGTGAACTTTGCAATAGGACTTCTTCATGTCCATGGGCATAAGGAGGATTGTTTTTTCTGCTTTGTCCCGTCCTTCATTCCCATGGCCGGTCATTTGGCTAGGGAGATAATTGAAAGTCTCTGGTCTATACTAAATAAAGTCTCACAGATGGCCTGTACGGCTACCTTGGCACATTGGGCAGAAATCCTTGATAATCATATGTGTGACTCAAACTGAAAGAAGCTGCTTGACATGGTTTTATTTCTATCTCAAAAGTTCAGGACTGCTGTTGAGATGAGAGATGCAGCCATTCAATATTTCACTGAGCGATCCGTCAGAATATCAACAGATTTACTAACAAGCTGGAAAGCTGAAATAGCTAAGGCAGAAAGGCTCAGAGAGGAGGGAAACCGTAAAGCAATGGATATTCTCAAAGCTCATACAATGACCTTCAATAGTGCAAGTGAAGACTGAATGGCAGCAGACAGTAGAAACCACTCAACAGATGTTGCAGTGATGGATATTCATTCCTTCTGGATTCAACTTGCCCTTGACATTGAAAAGCAGCAGTAAGGTGTATTGCTGATGGCCCAACCTATTTCACTAATTGGAAGCTCAGAATTGCAATTCAAGACCAGGCTCACTGTTTGAATCAGCATGCAAGCAATAATGATCGGCAAAAGGTCAAGGCAGAAAGACAACTATTAAGGGTTCAACTCAATGTCCTTGCTGCTTCTCAGGACAGAAGTGGGTTTATTGCTAGTAGAAGGCAGACTGCTCTCTTGGAACCGGATCAAGTTCCCAGAGCCTTTGACGACAATGAAATAGCGGAAGATAGACAACCAGCGGATCTGCTGGTACCGCCAGCAGATAACCTTGGACCAATAGATATAGTTGTTCCAGAAGATTTTGAAATCTTCTTCCCATCTATGATCATGGGTAATGTCTCACCATTAGCAATAATAGAGCACAATCTGCACTTGATTCAAATTGAAAGGCTTCTGCAAGCCCTTCAGGAATTCATTGCAGAGAAATCATTTTTATATTCTCACGTCATCTGAGTTGCCTCAAGCAAGAAAGTGAAAACTCGAGCTTGTGCATCTCTTCAAAGAATCCAGGCCTCAATCCTGGTGAAGGCTCGTGCCTATGCATGATGCCGCAGTGCTCTGCTGCCACTGGGATCAGACCCCAGCATTCAGAGAAAGTATCTAGTTCTACAGAAAGCGGATTTGAATGCAAGCACAGCTATACGAGATCCCAACATTCTTAGTTCATCAAGGATCAAGGTATCTTAGATATGGCACTCTAATTCTGATGCAGAAAATGAATCTGCAACTATTTCTGAATATGAGTCCTCTTGCTAACATTTCCATTATCATTATATCTGTTTGTAAAGTCAGATATTTGGTCAAAGCGTAGTATGTCAGTGAAGAAAAGAGGTCTCTAGTTATATGCCCACAAAAAGGTGGCCATGTGGCAAGAATTGGCCTCAATGGCAATTGATAAACTTAGGCAGGTGCTTCCTAATTTTATTCCCCCCCAAACTGCAAGAGATCCGCTGTGAAAATGGTGGATGCAGAGACAGATTGATATGACGGATATAGAGACAGATTGATGTGATGGATGCAGAGATGGATTAAACTGATGGATGCAGCTTGCTGCTATCAGTAAATGATCAGAACAGATTTGTGACAGTCACGTGCAATGGAATTGTTGAAAATCACTTTTGTTTACAAGATACAAAAATCTGATACATAGCAGTATCTGCTTCTACAAGCAAGAGTACAATGGCATCTACCTCTGTACTATACAATGTCATGTCCCAAGCTACTGTACTAGAAAATTTGCAAGAGGTTGTTGACTACATCAAGTCACACCTCATTGCAGTACTTTCCATATTTGGCAATCTTGTGCCAAGTCTTGAAGTGGAAGAGGCATGGATTATCCAGCATCTAGACAAGGAGTTGGTAAGATAACTTCAAAATGTGTAAATATATTAGAATCTGACTGTGTGCCATAGAACTTTGTATTGTCATATCTGGGGGCTGCATCACTGAATAATGTGGTCTGCAATGTCCCAGACATTATCAAAAGCATGAGCCGATTTTTCTTTTTTCAAAATCAGCAAACTTTGCCCACAAAGATCCTGGAGTTTGTTGATGGCCATCAAGATCTTATCAGGAATTTGTATAGCTATGATTGGTAGAACCACATTGGCCAAGAAGATGTTCAGATTTTAAGCAATGAAACGCTGGAGCATTGCCTTCTTGTACATCAGCAAGGCTTCTACTCTCTTGAAAGCTTCTTGGCATGCAACCGCTGGCCACCCATGACATTGCCATCTGATGGATTGGTGTCCATCCCAGCATCAGACGATTTGCTCTGTGTGTTTGCAAGTAGTGGATCTGCCAGGGGCCACCAGCAGACGCTTCTAGCCCCTCTAGACAAGTGGTGGTCGCTGAATAGGATGGAACATGTCCCAATGGCCAATGATATGGTCTGCCTGTTTGCTGGCAGCAAGTCTGTTGCTGCTTCCATTGTCAGTTCTGTTGCCAGGTCCATAGATCCTGCTCAGACGGGCCAATTGACAGGCATCAAGTCCCATACCAACAGTATTGATAGTAAGCAGCCTGATCCTCAAGACTGCCTCTCCATGGCCCATCTTACTACTCTCTCTGATGTCAACTCTCCCCAATGGCCATCCTTGATGCATATTGAACCCTCAAACACACAACATCCATTCCACCACCTCTACAGTCAGAGTAAACCTAGACTGGTGTATGGCCCTACAATAGAAAATTCTCACATTGTGGTTCAACCAGCATCCCAACTTCCTTCTGCCCCAGCAGCTCATATTTGCCAGACATTCATGGAGCTGGGAGAAACTGATGACAACCAGGTGGATATTCCTAATTCATCCATTAGTGACTCTGACTTAGAAGGTATCTCTCCTTTGTTCATTGTGGCAGATGACGAGATGGAAGACAAATCTTTGCTGTCTTTGTTCATTCCTGCAGAAGAGGAGATGGAAGAGGATTCTTTGCCTCCTTTGTTTATTCCTGCAGAAGAAGAGACCAAAGACAGTGATTTGCCCCCTTTGTTTATTCCTGCGGAAGAGGAGATGGATGGTAATTCTTTGCCACCTCTATTCATTGTTGGTGAAGGAGCAGAAGGACTAATAGCAATGGAGACTGTGGCAGCCAATGACAGTGGACAAACAGAAGTCCAGAGCGGCGTACATATGGCAACCGAGGACAAAGAAAATCTTCCACTGCTATTTTTTGTGATGGCAGAAGAGATGGATGGAGGCAGGGCAGCCAATGACAAAGAAAATCTTCCACCACTTTTTGATGTAATGGCTCTTCAAATCCAGTCTTCCCCCTTCCAACAATCTCCTTCTCCAACCCTACCTACTGGTAACAATGTCCGGGAGTGGGAGGAATATGAAATATATATGATTTAATATGAGGATCAGAGAAGAATTAACAAATTGTATCAACAATGTGAGTATAATTTGGCACTGGTAATCATAGTTAATTTATTTCAACAGAACAAGAATTTTGCGCTAGAGCAAAACATGATCAATGTAGGCCCATTGGCCCTTTCAATCAAGCTGGTCATACTGATGATGTGTCTGTTGATATGTCAGAGTCACCCTCACCATCTTCATTGTCAGGCCTGATAGCAAACTATGAAGACATTACACTTCTCAGACCTTAGGGGCCATATACACCAGACAACTTTGCATTTTTGACAGCAGACTACCTGCTTAATAAGGATTTGTTCTATTCAGATGCATTACATGAATCTAATGAAGAGGAGGAATACACATCGGACGAATAATTTAATCCTTAGTTACTATAATTCTTGGCTTTTCCATTGGTTATTTTTCATCAAGATTAACCGTCCCATTGTGCTGCTGATGAATCCATTATAAATCTGGTTGATTTGTTACCTCCAGTTGTGCACTAGAAGGAACATAAACTGACAATATTCTGCTAGACTATAGGACATTCTGTGGATTATACATAAATATCACTCTAGTATTGTGTACTAGGCTACAGCACTTTACTACAGACATTTCAATTAGTTTGGACAGGACTCAGGTCCACTAAGATTAACCGTCCCATTGTTTTGTTCTGTTATGCCACTCTCATGAATGCAAAAAACCACACACTATTCAATGATTATACAAGGGGGACTCGAACCCTCAAATTGTACAGTAGAAAAAATATAGACTGACAATATTTTGCTAGACCACAGGACATTGTAAAAAATTACAATCTTACTTTGTTTATTATACTGTGTAGTAAATAACAATTAGTAAAACAAAGTTATGTCATGTATAATGTGCACTAGCAGGATTTGAACCCGGCTCTTGTGCACAATATGAAATATCAATGTATCAATATTCCATTGGATGTCTGCTGGTGGCTTGCGTAGGCCTGCATAGGTCTGCAGGGCCCTTTTGTAGACTTACACTAGCGTTGGGGGTAGGAAAAGGAGGGAAGGGGAGGTGTGCAGCCTCAAGTTATTGCGGGGAGGAAGGGAGAGGGGAGGAAAGTGGAGAACCTCAAGAAGGGTTTATTCATGCCATGACATCTGCCAATGGAGGAGATTTTCACTTGTGGGCTGATGCCTGCCGGCAGCCGCTGACGCACATTGACGTCCGCTAGTGTCCGCTGGCATCTGCTGGGCCTGCATGCACATGTGTGTGCCTGCCTTTTATTGATCCACTGGACCATGTCATACAGCACATTGTGACACGTCTGCGGCTCTGTATTCTACAGCACTGTGGGGACTGCTTCGCTCCAGTATAGCAGACTCTGCTGGACACATATGGTACAGCACAAAGCGAGCTTCTGTACAACATATGACATGTACCATTGTGATGTTTCTATGTGAGCTAAAGAACTAGAGCACCTCAAAGGCTAAGAATAGTACTAACAGCTAATGTTGAGAAAATAGAAACAGCAAAATGAGAGAATGATAAAAGAAATAAGGAAATGAATAAAAAGAGAGTGAAGGAATAGGGAGTAAAAGAAGGAAGAAATGAGGAGTCCCTTAACAGAGGCAGGTTTTTGCTCAGCAACAAAGAAGAAAGTTCCCATGCTCAAGGCTGCTCATTGTGCAAACTGGCTTAAGTTTGCTAAGTATCATGAAAACTGGACAGTGGAGAAAGGCAAAGATTAATCAGATTGGATCAGATGAGAAGGTATATGTATGGAAAATTCCAGGAGAACCACTATCTCACTGCACCACTATGCCAACTGTCAAGCATAGAGGAGGAAACAATCTCATAGTATGGGACTGCATAGGTTGAAATGGAGTGGAGAAGCTTATAGAAGTTCAAGAAAAGATAGATGCTGCACAGTATTATGAGATTTTGGATGAGGAAGTGGTGGAAAGCTTGGAGAAGTTGGAAATAAAAGAAGAAGAACAATATTTTTAGCATGACAACAACTCAAAACACACCTCTCAACAAGCAAAAATTTGGTTCTCTGATAACAACATTATTGTGATATCCTAGCCTGCCCAATCCCCTGATCTCAATCCCATTGAACACCTCTAAATTTACATCAAGCACAAACTTTGAAAGTATGAAGTATCCTTAAAGAAGTGCATGAGTTGTGAGAGAAAGTAGTCAAGAAATAGAATAAAATACCATCAGAGGTATGCCAAAGCCTTATAAAGAGCATGCCTAGAAGAATAAAAGCAGTTATAAAGGCAAATAGAGGCCACACCAAGTACTAAGTATGAAAATTAGAGTAAATTAGAGTGGGTCAAAAAGCTGCCCCAATGATTGAATATTTTGTTTGATTTATTAATCAATGAGTTCTTGTTCAAATCACATGATTTATATATCATTATAAAGCCAAGATGCAGTTTGTATGCCATGTGATTTTCCACAATTTTTTGCCTAAGTAATTGTTGCACACCATATGAATCTTTTCAAAAAGGCCAAATATTGAAGCAGTTTTTTGAGCCAGTGTAGTGGTGTACTCCTTCATTTGCATGTTATCCATGATGCCACAGTCACATAGCAAATACTCCACTTCTCAAAAATACTGTTCAATTTGTGAGGCTTTGTTTCATTCTATTTTGGCCATAAGAAGTGTGTAAGGGCGACCTCTAGAGGCTGTGGCTCAGTCACACAGCTGGCATAGGGAGATCCAAAGTGTATTAGAATATATACTGACAATATCAAGGTAGCTACTCACCTGGCAGAGGGAGATCCAAAGAGAACAAGTCTAGGGATTCCCTATGCCAGGTTAGACGCTTCTGGGGCCTCTGAAGCATGGGAAACAACTGTACAGTACAACAAAACCTTAAAAACTCGAAAATTGCCTACACAAACACTTGTACAAATAGGGGGCAAACTCTGGCAAACTCTGGCTTATATAAGCAGTCTGGAAGCGGTGCTGAGTGGGCCCACACTTGTAGATAGTGTTGAAAGAATAGAAACAGTAAAATGAAATAATGTCAGAAGAAATAAGAGAATGAATAGAAGGAGAGTGAAGAGATAAGGAGTGAGAAAAGGAAGAAATGAGGAGTCCCCTGACAAAGTGGTTCCTTGGCAGTATGCATTGTATGTTTGCAGATTCCATAATACCAAAAGCATCTGATAAAGTGGGAATAGTAGTGGTTGTGAGACTAGTGTCACTAAGTATCCTTGGTGTTGGAGTAGTAGGTAGTAGTTTGAGTAACTCTGAGTTGCTAGGCTCTAGCAATAATGACCTAGAAAGCTCTTCTAAAGATGTCAACAGTATATGATTTTCACCTGCTAGATATTCAAAAGGTTAA
>QGOA01012794.1:0-26253 GCA_003313075.1 Termitomyces sp. MG16
ACTCTCCTGAGGCCGTCATGCCTCACTTGCGGCTGTTTGCCGGCTCATCGGTGCAACTCTGGACTTACAGGCGCTGTTAACGCCTTGTCCAGCCTTACGACATTGTCGTCCTCCCTACTGACCACTATTGCTGGTCCTTGCTTCTGTCCTTGTGTCGTCAACGACGACGGTCCCGGTTCAGTGGCAGCATTGGCCACATATTCCAAATGCCGTTCCGTAGGTGCAGTCCGGAATGGGGTGCTATGTGCAAACGCACTGCCTTGTGCCATTTCCGAGTACTGGGTAACGTCCGGTTGACCCTCAGAAGGAGCTGAAGAGCTCTCGGGCAATACCGGATACATGAGTGAAGGCATTTGGCTCGCTGGCAGCGACACTCCTGAGACCGCGGATCTATCTCCTGGTTTTCCACCAGGTCGTACAATGGACATCATCCGTGATACGGATAGCCCACCAGGCATTCCATAGCTCACGCTGACATCGCGAGGGGTCTTTTCGTCCCGCTTTGGCAGGGGTTGGTATGCTGACGCAGATTGCGTCTTCACAGCCTGAAGCACAGGTAAGTCACCTGCGTCTGCAGCTGGAAACGGAGGATCCGGATCAAGAGAGCCAGTCATGGAAGCACGTTTTCAGCATGATGCCAACAAAGAATCGAGAGGTTTTGATGAGAGTTGCCTAGTCGGTAACAAGCCTAGAGTCTAAAGCTGATAGCAGAAGATTTAAAAAAATGTAACCGGAGTTACGGGTTAGAACTATCTTGTGTGTATCACACAAGTGCTAAATCAGACCGCAGTATCGGATTGACTAGTACTTAGAGTGAAAACAAGATGTTATCTTACGTAATACTCTACTAATTGATTATAGCGTCGTTGACGCTGATGGTAATATAGATGACTCCGTTACAGAGTGGAAGGAGAGAATATGTTGATAGGACCCCATACAGGATCAGTGCATCAATGGCAGGCTACAGCAATGCGGCACTGGCTCAGGATACCTTAGCATGTGCTAATTAACCAATTTTGGCAATATTTGATGGCCACGCATGGCAAGAAGCAGATCAGATCAATGATAGCGCCGACGGCAGCAAGAATGACAACTGACAGATGGCATCAGTCACTGACGACAGCGCTTAGTGAGAAGATTGATGATCCATCAAAAACTGATAGACAGCTTGGTGTTTGACCTTGGCGGCTAACATCACTTAGCACCTCAATTTGGCACCTGACATCGCTAAGCATTTTGGACAGACAGAAGGATGATGGGTTGATGGTTTAGCATCGTGATCTGCTGCTTGGCATCGCTAAGGGTCTTGAATAGATGGTAGGGATCTGAAACTGTTGGAGCTACTCCTATAAAATTTTCTAGTTTACCGCACTTTGGCAATGGTTAGTCACTGGTGATGGTGAACTCCTTGTAGTATAAAAAGTACTTACCAACTTGTACATATAGAACCAAGAACAGAGTTTCCTGCTTCCCTTACTCCAGTCTCCCTTATGGTCCAAAATCTCATTTATGGTCAGCAACATCGAAGTTATTGGCAGTTGCAAACTCTCACTAATACTCGACACACTCACGTCTTGCAGCTACGGCAGGCATTAACGACACTTAGACTTTGCCAAGCTTACCGTGTTCTTGCCGCTCACATTGCCGTGTTCACTTACCGCTTCTTTCATAGGCGCTTTACATTAGCGCTTGACACTTGCCGACCTTTTTCTGACTTTACCTTATTTCCATAGGCACGTTCTCTGGGACCTGCCTGGGACTTCTCACATCACTTTTAGCATGCCCAACGTAAGTTTTTGGTATGGTAACACTCAAGTTATATTTGTTACTAACCAAACTTTGGGCATCATCAATGTTCAAAAAGTTGTCAAGGTAATAGTGAATGCATGCAGGGATGTTGCATGCTAAAATCCAATGCATAGCTTCTGCAAAAAGATTAAATATGTATGGAGCAAAGTATACACCAAAAGTGAGAATGACGTCAAAATAGAGCCTGCTGAGCCACTTGAAGCCAAGAAGCAGCCAGTCATCAGAGTAAACTGGGATGTGGCAAAAAACTGCTTTTAGATCCAGCTTAAGCATTAGGGAGCCTGGCCCTGATGCTATGATGTCATGAATGGCACAGCCCATAGTGTCATATTCAATAGATGCCTCTGCATTGGCAATCCCATTATTGACTGAGGTGCTCTCAGGCCAAGAGAGATGATGGATGCGGCATATCTTTGCAGAATACTTGCATGTAACTGCTTCAATAAATAATACATAGAAGTTGCTGAATAATGGCAAATTGAATAGCCCATGCATCTGCCTGGTGGCTACTTGCATGGCAATATCAGCTAACAACACATCAGTGATAGCAGAGTTGGCAAATGCAGTCATAAGATTTGAACAGCATCAGCTCAATATATAGTCACCAGTGAATCTGATGTTTGCTCCAAATTGTATTATTTGTAGTAGCAACCTCACAAAGGTACGATCAGGATAATCTTGTAAGTAGTAACTCTATGCCTTGGCATTGAGTGTAGAAGAGATGTGGGAAAGGTGAGAGGTGTCATCAAGGAGAGCATTGGCATGGGAATTAGTATTGAAGCAGGATTTTGAAATAGGAAGGAAATTATTAAGAGGTTCTAGAGCAAGAAAACTATAGGACAGGGCAAGTCTACCCAAGGGCTGGTTCAGATGAGACAATTGGCTGGGGAGGCAATGACTCACCCTGCTAGAAGCCTAGTCCTTATGATAAAGCTTTCTGTGATCTGTCTTCCCACAGGTGATGCATGTGTGAGGATAGCTCCATAGATAAGGGCTGGTTGGGCAGCGGCCATTGTTGAACTTACAACATGGCTCATTGGAATTTGCTGATATGCAGCTGGCCAACAATCCATTTGATTTGGTTGGGGCTGCCCTGTAGTGCACGTACACATATTCCAACAATAGATTGTTATTACATTGTAGATGTCATCTCTGTGTATCAGTGGTTGAAAAAGACTGAATGATAACTATAAATGGCTGACTACTCATATTCTGCAACAAGTTTGATGAGATGCATAGTGTAGCAATAGAATACCACAGTGGTTTTCCTATTATTGATGTGGCATGAAAGGATGCCAAAGTAGGTCTGGCATGGGATAAAAACAGAGAAGGAAGTTTTATACATCTTTGCAGCACAGTCACTGACTTTGAACTAGTTTGTGGCTCTATTAAACATGTAGGCAGTATCTTTGTCTTGGTGTATGGAGTCTAGCTTATGGAGATCTCCAGCCTTAAAGTCATGCATAATGATGGCCAAGATGACTGCCATGTTGATGTTGGGGAAACATGTGTGCAGAGAAAGGGAGGCAGCAAATAAAGACAGACTGTTATAGTCAACTTCAATGATTGAGAGTGTGAATGTGCTTCTTGGCAGGCAGAGGCCATGAATGGCGCTGCTTGAGAAGCTAGAGGTGGGCATATCAAAAAATGTATGTTGATAGGGCAATACAAGATTACCTTCTCTCATATGTGCTTGGAAAAGTCAAGCCTTTTTATTTTACACTCTCTTCAGACAATTTACTTTCTACTCAAACTTACAGCCAGTAAATACAAACAAGTACATATTTATATAATTATTTTCTTCACTGTCTCATTTGTTTTCAGAATCCTCAAAGTTACGTCTTTATGCCACTAACCAGCAAAATAAACATGAACAAATGCATAGTTATATAACTATTCATTTTGCATTTTCATTTGTTTGTCTTGTTTGTTTTCAAGTTATATCCTTATGCCACTAATCAAATAAATACAAACAAGTACATAGTTATAATAATTTATTTTGCTTTCTCATTTCTTCTTAGCATCACAACATGCTATTGGTCTACTCAATTATCCCCATTTCCTGAAAGACACAGCTTCAAAGGCTCCCTCTTCTAGAAATTTCTAAAAGAGAGAAGATTTGTATAAGTTTATTTGTTTGACAAGTTCTTTATACATCATTGTTTCTGTATTTAAAGAGGAACAAATATATATATTTGACATGAAGGGAGTGAACTGTCAAAAGCTGTTTTTATTGCACACATGTGGTTAAAAAGGCCCAGCCACAGGAGAAAAGTGGCACAACGGGATGGAATAGATATCAAAGATGTTTCTAAAGTATTCAAAATATCTAACAATTATAGCATTGTACTAATCTCTTAAAGTATGTTTGAATTTTGGCAGACGTCAAAGTACGAGTGACTAAAGAGTCAAATGCTAGAGATGAAAAGATTGTTTTGAGAAATGACTGCTGGAAGG
Source organism: Termitomyces sp. MG16 (assembly GCA_003313075.1). Lineage (NCBI taxonomy): Eukaryota > Fungi > Basidiomycota > Agaricomycetes > Agaricales > Lyophyllaceae > Termitomyces > Termitomyces sp. MG16. Next base: position 4,267 of record QGOA01012794.1, read on the forward strand.
TAAGTAATAGTTTAATTTTGTTTAACGGCATACTAACAGATATTAACAGGCAGTTAATATGTGACAAAAATGTAATATAATATATATATAAATTGTAGTTTCAACTCTTGGACATTGGTATGTATTCTAATTTGACAATCAAAGATGGTCCAGATTCCACCACCACACTACACTCAGATGCCTCCAGCAACAAGTACAATAACAAGTTAAGCCAATGGCTCTTGTAGGTCTATTTTTGTTCTTTATGATGTCTACTAATGTTATTAAAACAATTTACAGCTGCTGCCATTGTTCCATTCTGCCACCACTTGTCAACAAACATCTTAAAACAGTGGCAGCCCTCCTTTTACAATCTTGCAGAAGATTCAACTCTTTTTAGAGATGTTGTTTATTGCTTTGTGCATTAAACTACTTTTTGTAAATTTTAGCAACTTGATTTGAGCCAGTAAACAGCGCTGAACTGCTTAAAATTATGTGGTTTTTTATTTAAGCCCTGACTTTGTATGTCAATGTCACTATTGATTTGAGTCAATGAGGTCATCCTTGAACCCACCAATATCTCTGCACCCCTCTTCTTGGACACACATGATGGCTACAATGGGTATGACAACCCTGGTAGTGCTTATAGCAATATGAGCAGCATAGCACTTTTGTTTAGCCATCAATATCCACCAAAGCAAGTGGGATGAAGGAGATTGAATATGGTGCTGGTATTGAAATAACTCAGAGATATACATATAGTTATGGCTACAATGCAAGCCCTCTGCCACTGTATATGCACACTTGCAGCAGGTACAGGTATATGTCAATTATTAATGCTTGGAACATTTGCATTGGCCTAACTGTGCCCAGTAAGTCACTCAAATGTTTTTATGTGTACTCTACTCAAATTTCTAAATTAATTTATAGATCAGTGGACTCGAGGACATGTCAGATCTGCTTTTAAAACCTTCTACTGTTCTCATCTCTTTCCCACATGTTCCTCCTCTTTCTCAGGAGCCTACTTATTGCAAGGTCCTTATTACCCTTCACATCTTCTAAAAGGTTTGACTCCTTCTGAGGATATGACTTGTAGCCCTTTACAAGCTCTTGATGTGTGTGCTGGCTATTGACTCTGTTCCTTGCTAAGCATGTTTTGCATCAACAAGACCTCCAACATTATCTTTTTCACCAGCTTCTTGTTTTTCCATGGCTGTCACCTCCCACACATGCATTTTGGACAACATCAGAGAACTTTGAAATGCCTCAGATGCCCATGCACAATGAGTAAGTTTTTTCTCTATTTATACTTAACACTTAACATAATAACAATTTCTCTACAAATGGTTCTCCAAGCTCATTGTAGGCCCACAGATGAACAACATCACCTTTCTCTGTGTGTCACCTCATCATGTCATTGAAGTCCTTGACTACTTTACAAATGTCACAGTGCTTTTACTCTGTATACAAAGTATAGTATGTAACATGCTAAGAGCATATAGATTTAATCACATCCTAAGTCTCTCACAGGCTATAACAACTCTGCCATTGTCTTCAATGGTGTTACTATGAGTATTACAAGTGACATCAACATTTGTTTCTCTTCTTCTAGTTCTGCTTTCTCTCATGTACTAATAATTTCCTTGTCTCAGAGATACGTTTCTGAATTTTCAGATGTTGAGGCACAGGACCTCTATGACCACCAATATCTGGAATCCTGAAAGCTAGTCATTCGAGACGTTCTGTTGCTTTTCAAAGAGGACCTCACAACTGTGAAGATGTATTTATGAATCATGCTCTAATATGTCCTTTATTGACACATAGTTAAAGGATACAAAACCACTCATGATATGTCGTGGATGAGCTTAGAATGCCAGAACATGGCAGAGAAGACAGAATTGTTGAGACATTGGATGTCAAGTGTGAGTGGAATACAATTGTTTGGGGGCTTGAAGAGGCTCTTTGGTGGTGGTGGTGGCTCATCTCAGTTGGTGGAGTCGAGTTCGATGTTTTACAAGGTGATTTAGATAAGCAGTAGGAGAAAAAAGGAGGGATGATGAGGATAGAAGAATCTGAGGGATATAGAGAGAGATAATGAGGGCTGCAGAGAGCAGGAGAGTGATGAGTGAGATGGGTGATGCCAAGAGGAAGCTGAAAAAGGCAAGGTTGTCTGAGACAGAGGTGGCAGGTGCAGGATTGTTTGCAGGCACAGAGTATAAATGCAGGTATTTGGCAGCTCAGCAGGGTTGTCCATGCTCTCCGCCAATATAACAGACATCAACAAGGAAGGAATATAACAATCAACAACAAATTGGTTGCTGCAATTATAAAGGTCTATAATCTCTCCTTTGCATAAGTTTTTAAAAGATGTTAAAAATAGTTCTTGGGTCTTGAGCATGAGTCTAAGAGAGTATATGTTGCTGGGCACAAATTTGTAAGTCCTCCAAAGATGTTCTTTGATTCGTGAAGTTGCTGATGTGGAATTATATTTCTTTAGTGTTCTAGCCTGCAATGTCGCTTGAGATATTTTGGCAGGTCGTAGATAAGGAACCCTTGTATTTGGTATGAGGAGCAGCCAAAGCCAAGTATTAGGAGGATGAGGAAGCAGAGGCTTCTGAGTCTGTGTCTCCAGTGGCTGAACAAATTAAAAGCCTCACATTGTTGTCATTTACTATCATTTCTTTAACATCTTGAGCATGTCCACAGACTCTCAAACTGCAATCAAATGACCAGCTGCCTGCATATACATATGACCAGCTCAACTCTGAGTAGAAGTGGACTGGAGGCATCTTGGTAGAGACACTAAAGAAGTATTGCTCTGGTGCCAAGATTCTGTTTAAGCTGGAGCTCATGGATGGCTGCATATCACCTGAGACAGTTGAGGAGTAAAAAGCATTAAAGGAGGAGCTGGATATGGAATGTCTTATTATCAACAAGGTCATCAAGCAGTTCCAGACCCCATGCACTGCATTCAAGACAAAACACCCTCACCAATGATGAAGCACAAGGGCGAGTCAATTCTATAATATCTACAACATCTATGTTTACAGCTCCAAGAGCCTCTCTTTTTTTTTGTGCAAGCAACTATATGGATTGGTGTGTTGGCAGTTGTCCTGCTAGCTGTAAGCCTGTACTTGGTTCTGCAGTACAGTGTGTAGGACAGTGTCAAGTTGAGCAGAATGCTGTGTAGTTATAATAAATCATTCACCTTTAAGCTAGGTAGCTAGTAGACAAAGAAGAAATGATTGTTTGAGGCACAAAACAGATGTCAACTACTGATTTAGGCAGTTGAGTAGTCACAATGGAGGAAAACTCAAAGTATGTGGCCAATTAGCATATAGATGGAAGTTTTTTTGTTTAAAATGGATTTTTCTTAGGATTTTGTGAAGAACATTGAATGTTTTTGAGTGCAAACTGTATGTAAATTTGGAGGACTATTTGAAAATAAATATTTCAGAATTTTAAAAAATAGTTCAGATAAAAATAGAACAGCTTTCACATGCAAACCTTAAATCTGTAACAAGTTCCCCTTATAAAAAAATAGATATTGTTGCAATTGAGTTAGGACCATTTGTCCAGGACAAATGATCTAAGAAGCCAAGTGTGTACTGTAAAAGTCAGAGCCATGTGTTTAGGACAAATGAATCGATGATCTAGGTGTGTATTGTGAGAGTTAGAGCTATTTGTTCAGGACAAATGCTTCAAGAGTCAAGTGTATAGTCTTCATGTCAAGGCTTGAATTCTTTTTATTTTGTCCTACTCAATTCTTTCAATTCTGTTCTACTCAATTCTTTCTATCCTGTTCTACTCAATCCTTTCTATCCTGTTTTACTTAATCTTTTCTATCCACTCAATCTTTCCTATTCTGTCCTACTCAATCCTTCCTATTCTGTCCTACTCAATCCTTTCTATTCTATCCTACTCAATCTTTGCTATCCTATCCTTGCTATCCAGTCCTACTCAATCCTTTCTATCTTAGCAAAAAAACTTTTCAACCCTAGTAAGCACCTTAATCAAATTTTTCCCTAGATAACTCACTCTTCTTCTACTCTGATTGTCCTTGATTTTTAGTGACTCAAACCTAACAAAATGGTGGCCAGGCTTGGATTGTTACTCCAGAAAAGTTGCTACCTCATTTATAATGCTTCTGGCTGACTTCATCAATAGCTTTATTTGTAGACACCCTGTTCTTTTTATGAAAGTTGACTTTTCCCCAGACATTACAAATCTGTGCCTGCACACAGTAAAAACATTTCCTTCTTTGGTTTTTGACTGTATGTCATGTTTTGAGAAATATATCCATCTCATACCATCCCATATTAGTAATTGAGATTTGTATTAACTGTCCTTGACCTTTTGGCCCTGAAGATCTGTTTTTTGGTATATATATGCCTCAGCAACTAGGTTCATTGATATTGCCTGCCCTCAGATGTCTAATTGTCCTATCATTGTCCTATCATCTTTGAGTGTCTTGAACATTTTTTCTTCTCACTTCCTGTCAATGATATTCCTCACTTCACCTTCTGTATTATAGAATTATATGGTTACTACCTAGTCATTGAATCCTTAATGGACAGGTGGCATGTCAAGACACTGCATAGCACCAGAGCTATAAGTCATTTCTAGTGCAGTCCATATAGTTGCTAACAGTAATTGCAAATAGCCCAAAGTTGATGATACTATAGCCTTGATAAATATGTTATTATTCAAAACTGATACAATTGTAAGTACCATCATCATTGGATACTAGCACATTTAATTTCTGCTTCAGAATTTGACTTGGTAGCACTTGGCCTCTGCTGCATAGCCACCAGCACCAGTCTCCAATGTTTAGGACAATAATTTCCAAGAGATTCCAAATAACTCATATGATTTTATATAGTCTTGTTGTTTTGTAGCTGTTGAACACTGTTCACAATATGAATACTCTTTTCCCTCGCTTTATGCCTTAAACAGTGGCACAAAATGTGTGAACTCCTCCAAATTGATAACAACATCATGGACATGTTTAGTAACTCTTGAGTGTCAATCCTCCTTGTTTTCAGACCAAAGTTTATTGTCATCCACTAGCTTGGTTTATTTTAGTCCTCAAAGTTTAGTAGTATCAATGTCCATGGGCAGCTAGAGGGGTAATTGGGGCTGTGATGGTTAGTCTCTTCATTCTATTATTTATACCAATATTGACATAGTCTTCAGTGCTCCACCTCTGACTCTATCATCACTGAGCTGCAATTTACTATGCTATATGGATAAAGTGAACATTTTACAAAGGTCGTTGGGGTTATTCTAACTTCAAAACCAGTTTCTTTCTATATATCTATTGCCAAGGGTAGTAGAATTGCTTTTTTTCTATAGTTTTCTGTTGGTTAGCTTAAAATCCAACTTAACCCTGCTGGCAGTACACTTTTTCCATTTGTTGGCAATTTTCTGGGTGCTGGCCTCAACACTAAAACAAAAAAGAAAAAAAAATAGAGCCACAATCATGAGATTAACATCCCATCTGCTTAGATAAGACAGAATTTTTTTGTTCAGGGACCAAAGACCCACTACTAAAGTAGCGGGAATTTTCTGCAAGGAAAGCCCTACTATTAGATATCATATTACAAGTACAATATGATCACAGCCATTACCTTACATCAAGTGTGGAGTTTGAACGCCCCTCTACTCCTGCCTCCTAGTCCTGTATTGTAGTTTGCCAATAAATAGAATTTATACATTCATATCTATTTCCTCTTTTTCTTGTGAATATCCAGGTTGGTGGAGCTGCAGCCTCTTCCTCTCCACAGCGTGCTTGATTCCTTCTGAAATCACCTCTGGGACTGAGGCAACAAGCGTGCTGCAGTAGTTGAGATGGCAGGCTGCTTAACTGCAGCTTTCAGTTCATTGCCAACTTTTCCTACTATGCTTTTGATTGTTGGTGTCACTTTTGGCATTTTCTTCTTTCCTGTCTTTGAGAATGCCCCTGTTTCTTCTTGTTTTTTCTAGGAATTTGACCATGGCTTTAAGCCCTTTTTTGGTGCCCAGGAGTTTCCCCATTTATAGCCTAGAACTGCCTCCTGCATGGGCAACTTACCAGTTCATCAAGTACGAATTTAGTGCAGTACCACCAATTAATGCATGTTGGCTTCCCAAATATTTAGAGTGTGGGCTACATATTCTCTTGGTTTCTATCTGGGCCTCTGCTACTGCAAACCCTTCTATAGACAATGCTCTCCACCATATCTCTTCCCACCCCTTGAGGGCCTCTTCCTTTGTTCTCCTCTTTGCATTTTCCATTGTCTTGCAGCTTTGTGTCTATATATCTGCCCCTGCTTTTGCTTCCTCATCAGTGCATTCATTTCCTTTGACATCCCTGTCCTAGGCACTATTTGAGGCTGACTGTCTGCTCCTTGTCTCCCATCAGAAACTTGTGGATGATGTTTGCTGTCCAGATCATCTATCTCTGACCTGGTGCTAGTTTTGGACTATACACTGAGGTCACTACTGCTGTGTTGTCAGCAAATATGTATATATGCTTTACCCATTTATGCCATCTTGATATCCTGTGGCCGTTGTCGCCAAGAACTCCACTAATAGGTTGTTAATGTGGATGTTCAAATATTATACCTTGCTCTCAGAGAAGACCTGCATCAACTCAAAGAACAGCTGAAGAATCTGGTAAGATGCAAGCACTCTTGCTTAATAGACATGCACTAATAGTCGTCCTGTAGACTGACATGTAGTTAATAGTTAGGCAGGTCAAAGATAATAAGAAACTCCTCCTTGATGCCAGAAGAAATTTTATCAATGAAGTTATCCTACTACTCCAGAGCAAGCTTTCTGATGAGGATATGACCAGACAATTGAAGGATGCTATGAAGAAATGATCTCAGAGGAGCAGAAGAGGAAAAGAACCAAGTAGGAACAAAGAATAACCTGATCTGTCAACTGAGGCCAGTCCATCAACGGCACCAGCATAAGAAGACCAAATAGATCATAGGCCAGCAGCAGGAGATTTATCTGGTCTATCACCAATTCTGAAGAAAATAAAACAACCAAGTCCTCCAGCAGCAGAAGTTTCATCTGGTCTGTCACCAACCTCCAAGAAGCAAAGACAGGTGAGTTACATTGGTAACCATCTACCTTCTAGTAGCCATGCAACACCAGAGAAGCAAAAGAACAAAGATGAGGATGAGGATGAAGAGAAAGAAGAAGAACAAGAGGGCAGGATATCAAAGGGGGAAATTACCAGAGAGATGCTATTGAGCAGGTATCTAAGAACAGCACCTTGTCGCAAGAGTCAGCATATTCACCCGCCTTGCCAATATTGCAATAGTAAGCAGCTAAAGTGTGTCAGAACAAAGGGCAGCACCACATGCAATCCCTGCTAGCTTATTTGCAAATAAACATGCAGCCTAATAATTGTCAAAAAAACTATTAAGCCTGGCAACAAGAAAAAGGAGAAAAAACTACTAAAAAAGAAGTCAGTAAGGATTATTAAAAGTGATAATGGTATGAAACTCTTTTCCTGCTCAAATAGCTAACCAATAGTTAGCAGATAAACTAGTCAGTCCAATCATGAGACTATCAAAACGTTTGTCTATCCATCTCAACCATTGACCTCCAACTACCTAGCAGATCCTCTTTCGGTCAAGGAAAAGGGCAAGGAGCAGGCAATGGAGTCTAATCATAGTGAGGACATTGTGGCTGGTATGATGACAGAGGTAGAGAGCCGTTTGGACAGGATGGAGAATATGTTCCAAGAAGCATTGCAAAATGTTGAGAAGCAGATGTGGGATAGGTTTGTCATAGCTGAAGAAAGCTGATTACCACGTATTGAGGACTTCTTCCATCACTATCAGACTCAAGTTGACATGCTTGGTAGCTGCATAGAAACTCTGCAAACCAATGTTTCTCTTGTAGGTGAGACGCTTGTAGCCTACAACAGACAAATCTGTCAGACAGAAAAGCAAATCTGTAATATTTGGGGTATGATTGATATTTTGCAGAGTCAACTTCACATTTCCACATGTCTCTCCAGTTTGTCGGCTCAGGATGATGTGGCAGTGCATCTAACAGGGCACAGTGAACTTAGACCCATTGTTGAAGAGGAAGAAACCACTTCTGACCCCATTGCTGACCAATCCTCTGCCACTGCTGACGTATCTGTTTCTACTGATGACATATCTGTTCTCACTAGTGACACCTCTGCCCTCGCCACTGACTAATCTCATCCTGCCACTGACTTATCTGCTCTCACTGTTGCTCTGTTCCTGCTTCAACAAACATCCTCAGGGACGTCTCCCACATGAATATCTCTGTCACCTCCTCAACCATCTTCTGTTCCTCCACCAGTTTCTGCTGAGGATCCTCTCTCTAGCCCAAGAGAATAGGCTTGCAGCAACTTCTGAAGTAGTCAGCTGCCAATACAATGGACCCAATCATCCAGTCAGCTTACTGAGAGATGGAAGGCAACAAAAGACAAATAAAAATAGACGATTTAAGATGGACGGCTTATTATTACATTGTAAAATATTTTTTTTTGCTATGACAAATATTGCTATATTCTTGTAATACTATAGTTTACAAAAATGTAATATAGCATTCCCCTCTTTTCTACATCAATAACAGCGGACTAGTCGAATAACCTTAATATGGCTGCTACCCCTTTTTGCTGGTATAGACATATCAATATATCAAGCTGCATCCTCCTGTAACATTTGTGCTTGAGACTTGTGGAGTTGCTTAGAATTAGTTGACAATTGGTTAGGCAATGCCTTGCACTTCTTTTGGTTTTGTAATGCTGGCCTTTCCTCATCTTCAAATTGATCATTGTCCTCATCTTGAAGAATATTGAGCACCTTTCTTGATACTCTATATCTAGAGAAACCATTACTAGAGCTATTAACTGGAAGGTCTGGATGGCTCCATCCTTTTTGTTGTAAGAGGTGAATGGTAGTAGCATCTACCACTGCTGTATCATCACCACATTTGTCATGAATAGATTTATCATGAGCAGACTCGTCATGAGCAGAAGCTAATACATTTAATTGGGATTTATTGTGAACTGTGGATCTGTTGTAATGCTGAGGCTGTAGAGTGTGTGGTGAGCACAAGACAGAGGGTTCCTCCTGTAAGTCAGGCAGTGGTGTGTGTAGTACGCTAAGTGACAGGAGAAGTGTAAGCCCCAGTTGCCACTCTAAGTTGGCTGCAAATCCGGTGATTTGATTAAAGCAGATCCGCCATCAGCAGCTTCATCATTAGCAATGGTCCTACTGTTGCCATTGACTACTGCTGATGGTGTTGGCCTCTGTTTCCAATTTTTCCCTCTATTTTTACATGTAGTCTTATATGCTGCTGCTGCTGCTGTATTTTTTTCATAATCAGCTCAGGTGCGATACTCAGCAGCTACTGGCTGCTTGTGATGATTGAGATAAACTGTCTAGTGGAAGGTGTTACCAGATCCATACTGTCTTTGACAGTCTCTCTAGAAGGTCAGCAGATGCAATAGCTCAGGCCAACCAAGATTATGGAGATCTTGGAATATCAGATCCTCTGGAAGATACCTTGAATGTATAAATTGCTGATCATTAATTCTCACTGCCTTATAAGGAGCAGATTCATACTGGTAACCAGATGCAATTTCTGATGGAGTCATTAGATAATGAGCAAAGATGGAGAAAACTAGAATTTACTGTAATGAGTATTTAGATAGTCTCGGACAAGCATTTTCAATTCTGCCCAAGTTTGAAATATATTTAGTTCTGGAACTGCTGGTAATATTGAGAATCCATCCCTATCCAGATCAAGGATGGGGTTATGGTCTGTAAGGATAGGAGAAGTCAAATCATGAGGTGATTGCATGTTAGATGACATATCTCTACCAAGAAAAGCAGACATGTAATCCATCATCTTCTTGTTGAGGTTACTAACAAGATCAGAAAAGGAGTCTTGAAAAGTAGGTCAGTTAGCATGGGTCAAGTATAACATATTGTTATGACTATAATTGGTGTCAAAATTGTTTAAAGAATGATGGCACTACATACATTCTGTAAAGGCAACCTCTAGAGGCTGTGGCTCAGTCACACAGCTGGCAGAGGGAGATCCAAAGTGTATTAGAATATGTACTGACAATATTATAATAACTACTCATCTGGCAAAGGAAGATCCAAAGAGAACAAGTCTAGAAATTCCCTATGCTAGGTTGGACGCTTCTGGAGCTTCTAAAGCATGGGAAACAACTGTACAATACAACAAAACTTTAAAAACTCAAAAATTGACTAACCAAACAACTATGCAAATAAGGCAGGAAAACTCCGGACTTTAGAAGTCAGAAAGGCAAACTCTGGCTTATATAAGCAGTCTGGAAGCAGTGCTGAAGAGCTCACACTTGTCTGAATAGTAGCTAAAGAACCAGAGCACCTCAAGGGCTAAGAGTAGTACTAACAGATAGTGTTGAAAGAATAGAAACAGTAAAATAAAATAATGTCAGAAGAAATAAGAGAATAAATGAAGGGAGAGTGAAGAGATAAGGAGTAAGAAAAGGAAGAAATGAGGAGTCCCCTGACACATTCTAATAGTCATGCCTTCATCTGCATACCAAACAACAACAGTCCAACTCAACATGCCCATCTCTCTAAATTGAAGCACATCTGTATTGTCTACACGCTTTAAACCATGCTTTTAGGCCTTCCTAAAGAGACAACAATTAGAAAGCAAAATCAAGCGAACAGATGTACAACAAATAGAGAATGAATGGGAGATGGAAGGAGTACCAACTTATGCTGAATTTCTGGTGGATATCCTTTTTTGCTCCATTCTGCCACCATCTTCCATAAATAACTTTCCTTCTGTGATGTGAATTGATGCATAACATTTTTGACAGCCACATTATATTGTGCAAATGCATCCAATCCTAAAGCATTGTGATCCTTACCCCTTAACAAGTTCTGGATCTCCTTGTTTATTTCCTTTGCCATTCATTGTCTGCCAAACAACATCTTACAGTGAAGTTTTCAGAAGCACCTTTGAATCTTTATGCTAGTAATAAGGGCACCAGCAATTCTTGATATACTGGACAACCTTCTATTTAAGCAAATGATGTCTAATTCTTTGCAATAAGTTGCTGTATTTACTTTGATTTTCTCTGCCCACTCTTTTCTTATCTTTGGCTCTGTTCTCTTAATGGCCCAGTAGTTGAAAATATCCATTAAGATTTTATTCTTCAAAATAGCAGTCTGAGCTTGGGGAGTAGTTGAGGAGCAGTAGAGTTCCTTATATGATTCAAAAATAGAGTTTTTCTTCCACTGTAAATATTGGTTCTACTTGTCTTTTTTTTAGTAAAAATATTAGTTCAGGCAGTTGCAGGAAGGCAGACATGTTTGTAGACAATATAATTTTCTGCAACCACACAGTTCTCAACTGAAGAATTACATGATAAAATATATATTTCTGTTTAGTGTCTGTTGACATTTGTTATTGATAGATAGGGTCTGCTGTCCGCTAGTATCTAGCCTGTCCAAATTGAGGCATATTGCTAATATCAATGAGTGGTCTCATTAGATTTTCAGTACAATGGCTAGATCCCAGCCATAGATATTTGATTATGAATCTGAACTCTCTGAAGAAATGCAAGCAACCAAAAACAATAGTCATCAGACAAAGAGACCTCATCCTATTTGCTGAGGAAAAGACACGACTTCCATTTAAAACTCCAGAGATAACTTGAGAAATTTGAGATGGAAAAACTTGTCACATGCTAGTGCAAGGTCATCCAACCTAAACTTCTTGAATAATTTTGTTCAAAACTCCAGAGATGACTTGAGAAGTTTGGAATGAAAGAATTTGCCACATGCTAGGACAAGGTCATCCAATCTAAACTTGAGTAATCTCTGAAGTTTTGAACATATTAAATAACATTAAAGATGTCAGCAACCTGCTGCTATAATATACACTAGGGGAAGTTGAACCCACCTCTTGTGCACAATATAAAGTATCTATTTATCAGTATTCTATTGAACCACAGGTGGTTACTATACAAGTCAGTGCAGTGTACATGTACAGGATACTACTTCATGGTGTAAATAAATATCAGTTTAATATTGTCAATTCAATACAGATGCACTAGTTGCAGTAAATTCTTTGATCCATCCATATACAGGATACCACTCCAGCGGACCCCTTCCATCCTTTGTCAATTTACTACAAGTAAAAATTGATAACACTATTCATTCAAATTCTGTATGGATCCATTTGTGCACTACATAAATACTATCCTGACTTGTAGTAAGCATCTGTGATACAATGGAATATTGATAAATTGATATTTTATATTATGCACAAGAGATGAGTTTGACTCCCACTAGTGCACATTATATAATAGCAGCAGGCCGCTAATATCTGCTAGCATTATAAATTTGATCTATTCAAAACTCCAGAGATTTTTGCAGTGACATAAGATGGACAAATTTGCACATGTGTTCATTTTAGTACATGTGACAAGTTGATAATATACTGTGGCTGGCTACCTTTGTGCTGGTCTTTGTAAAAAAAATAGCTAGCTCTGATGTATTGTCACTTGTCATGTGCACTGGAATGATTACATGCGCAAATTCCTTCATTCTATCCCGCTTCAGTAATTTCTAGAGTTTTGAACAGATCAACTTAATGATGCTAGCGAGTGATGAATGGATATTTTATTGGGGCTTACAGGCCCTATTAAAATATTTGTTACTAGCAGGAGTTGAATCTGCCTTGTGTGCAAAATATGAAATATCAACCTATTAATATTCTATTGCATCACAGGCGCTTACTACATGTCAGTACGATGTACATGTAGAGCAAAAATGCACCCATATAAAAACACACCATTAGACCCTATTAAGGTGGAGTAGGGGGAGTAGAATCTGCCACTGTACATAATATCGAATATTAATAAACAAATATTCTACTGAACCACTAGAACTGGTTGCACTACTGACGTTAGCTGGCTCATATGCCAATGTCAGCTACCGTCTGCTAGCATGCTAGCAAACAGCAGACACTCATACATCCTCTTCTGCCCTTTTCCCTTTTTCTCTCCAGTGCCATCCTCTCCACTCCTCATACTACCTTACACGCCATCTCCATTCACCATAAGCACCCTACTTTTCTCCTCTTCTTTGACCTAACATCTAACATCTGCTATGTCTGCTGGCATACCAGCAGACATCCATGCTCCTCCTCTTTCTCCTTCCTCTTCTTTCTCTCCACTCCATCCCTTTTCTGCCACTCCTCATGCCTTCTGAGACGCCACTTCATGCAGCAGATGTCCATGCACCCTGTTTTCTTCTCTCCTGCCCTGATGCTAAACAGTGCTGAGGGTTGCTGACAGATTTCCATAGATGCCAATAGATACCAGCGAATATCTGGCAGATGCTGATAAATGTACAACAGATGTTGATGAATGCAATAGAAGCCAGCAGGTCATGATGGCTGCCAACAAACTCCAACAGATGCCAGCTGATGGCTGATGATGCCAACGCCTCTTTCAAGCTGTAAAAACTCTTTTGGAAGGTATGCCACTCCCTTTCCACCTTAAATATCCATATAGAAATCTGCAGAAATGTAGGTGGGCATCTGTTCATTGCATTATCCAACTATTAAATTTATCCATTAGTAACAGACCTGTGGTGCAACAGTTAAATGTGTGTTCCATTGCTGGAGGCTTCTTCAAAGCCAGAAATTCAATTTCCCTCTACAGACATAAGGGGGATCAGAGTTGCCTTTTTTTTTTTAGTCCAACAGCTCCTATAGACCTGCATAGGCCTCTGCAGATATCCACTGGTGCCCTGTGCAGGCCTGTGTAGGCCCGCATAGGTTTGAGTCCATTGATATATGTCTGCATAGATATCTGCTGGTGGCAGGCCTGCATAGGTTTGCAGGGCCTTTTTGTAGATGTACACTGGCATCAGGAGTGGGAAAAGGAGAAAAGAGAAGGCATGCAGCCTTGAGTTATTGCAAGAAGGAAGGAAGAGGAGAGAGAAGTGGAGAACCTCAAGGAGAGTTTATTCATGCTATAATGTCTGCCAATAGAGGAGGTTTTCACTCGTGGGCTGATGTCTGCTGGCAGCCACTGATGCACATTAATGTCCACTAGTGTCTACTAGCATCTGCCAGGCCTGCATGCACATGTGTATGCCTGTCTTTTATGGATCCACTAGACCATGTCATACAGCACATTGTGACATATCTGCAGCTCTGTATTCTACAGCACTGTGGGCACTGCTCTGCTCCAGTATAGCAGACTCTACTGGACATATATAGTATGGCACAAAGCAAGCTCCTGTACAATGTATGACATGTACCGTTGTGATGTCTCTATGTGGAATCTTACATCGCATTGTAAACCGCAAGACAAGGCCTAACACTTGAGCTAGAATAGTCTAGAAAATTTTTTCTTAATGATAATGGCCTCTGTAAATGTGCCAAACCCTGCAGCTATGGATATAGCAAGTAAACAGATTGCTGACATGGTATTCCAAGCAATTCAGTCCCAGTTGGTGGCCCAGTTGCAAGCAAGCTTGGATAGAATCAATGAGAGCCTGGAGTTAGCAAGGCCGAGGGCAAAGACGCAGAAGGATGGGTTGACAGTAGTCCTGGAATGCATCAAGAGGTTAGAGCAGTCGATTCAAGAGCTACATGAGCTGCGTCAGGCTCAACAAGGGTTTCATGCTCTGAGGATCAACCTGCTGGACGTCTACAATAGCAAGTCAAAGCAGCTGGCAAATCAGTTTATGTATCATATGGAGGCAGCTGCTGAATTTAAGACATTTAAGGATGAGTAGTGATGATGCCCAAATTGAGCTGAATACTGCATGCACTATCACTAGTATAGCTACTTAGTGATATAGCTTTGAACATGCTAAGTGTGTGAAAGAGTCCCAAACAGGTCCCAGAGAACAACAGTAGGCAAGAGGTTAGTGGCAAGGAAAGTGAGTAATTAGAGGCACTTGCATAAGGCTCCAAAACGTGGCTATGGGATGCTAAAAGTTGCTAAAAAGGAGTGCTAAGAGTATGGGAAAGTTGCTAAGGAAGGCACTAAGAGGTGTGGGAAAGTTACTAAAAAAGGTGCTAAGAGGTGTGGGAGAGGGTTGCTAAGAGGCACTAAGTGTTAGCACCTAGAATTGTCAGAGGACTCCTCATTTCTTCCTTTTCTCACTCCTTATCTCTTCACTCTCCTTCCATTCATTCTCTTATTTCTTCTGACATTATTTCATTTCACTGTTTCTATTCTTTCAACACTATCTGTTAGTACTACTCTCAGCCCTTGAGATGCTCTGGTTCTTTAGCCACCATTCAGACAAGTGTGGGCCT
Source organism: Termitomyces sp. MG16 (assembly GCA_003313075.1). Lineage (NCBI taxonomy): Eukaryota > Fungi > Basidiomycota > Agaricomycetes > Agaricales > Lyophyllaceae > Termitomyces > Termitomyces sp. MG16. Next base: position 19,579 of record QGOA01012794.1, read on the forward strand.
ACTCAGCACCGCTTCCAGACTGCTTATATAAGCCAGAGTTTGCCAGAGTTTGCCCCTTATTTGTACAAGTGTTTATGTAGGCAATTTTCGAGTTTTTAAAGTTTGTTGTACTATACAGTTGTTTCCCATGCTTCAGAGGCCCCAGAAGTGTCCAACCTGGCATAGGGAATCCCTAGACTTGTTCTCTTTGGATCTCCCTCTGCCAGATGAGTAGCTACCTTGATATTGTCAGTATATATTCTAATACACTTTGGATCTCCCTCTGCCAGCTGTGTGACTGAGCCATAGCCTCTAGAGGTCGCCCTTACAAGAATGTGATAATAAAAGGATGAGATTGTTTAGTAGATCTAAGCACAAAAGCCAAGCCATAGTTGCAAGGCACTAGAGAGAGAGAGATAGAAAACTAGAGCATAGTCCTCTTGCTTGACACAGTCAACAAGAGGTAGTCTGTTATGTATGGTGACCAAAATGTTGGGATACGATCCCTACTGCCAAATTGATTTCCTATACTACTAACAAAAAGTAAGTATTTATAGTAAAGGAAGTTAGCTGATGCTAAGAGGTTAAGCACTGCTAGAGAGTGGTGAACTGATGAGAATGTAAGTAAATGATGTGAATTGAATTGTATAGTAAAAATGCCCATAATGATGCTGTCATAGAAATACTTTATCATTTCATCCTGTAAGCACTGCCACTGGCTAAGAGCATTATGCTGGATTGACTGATGCCAAGTGTCTGTGTAAATGTATAGCCTTGGAGTGCAAGTGGCAAGGTGTGGTGAGGTGTCAACAATAGTGCAAAGAATAAGTAGTGCCATAAAAAGTAGTCTGAGAGTAATTGGAGTCTGTAGCTGCAAGTTATTAGTGTAAAAATATGGAAAAAATAGTGCCAGAAGCACTAGAGCATGGCGCTTCTGGTAGTACTGGTGGGCTAATGTGAGGTGTGGGTATTGGTGCTATCTGTAGCCAGCCACAATGCAGGCTCATCAGTGGCAGAACTTGACTGAGTCTGCATAGAAGTGGTTATATATTATTATAACAGATGAAGACAACCCAGACCTGAATCCTCAGCATTTTCTGCTCTACATGCAACCCAGTGCAGGATGCCTTGACTTGTATCAGCCAGTTACAACAAGGGTCAAAATCTATTATGAATTATTGCACAGCCATTTTTTAATTGAAAAAGAAAACTAAAGCACACTGATGCAGAGAGTGAGTATATAAAGGATTGCTTTTGGAAAGGCTGAGCACAGCGGCCATAAAGGTGCTGGTAAACACAGGCTACAGGATGGTGAAGAAAGCACACAATAGGTCAGATCTGGTCTTCTCACATATGAAGTGCACCTATGGCTGGCAGTTAGAGACCATAAAGAGGTGTTAGTCTTTAACATCGTGGACATTGTCGATGACAACTTAATCTTGAGTGTCTGACTTTGCATTACTGCACTGCAGAGGCTCATGTCTTCTGAGTAGAGAGGCTGCTGGGCAGGCAAGAAATAGTGTGGTCAGAGTGTCTGTGCACAAAGGGGCATGGCACAGTGCCAGTATAATCACAAACATGTCTAGATCTGCTGGCAGAACAGTTCTACAAGCTAAAACATGTGCACATTAGGAAGACGTAGTTCTGATGAGGACAACAGTATTTAAAGCTGCCTGGACATGTCAGTATGAACTCTGTGAAGGTTAGTGGAGTCACCAAATAGCCAGTTCTCTGGAACCTCTGGTAGGTGAACCAGTTTTTAAAGTTCTGTAATTTTTGTTGCTGGTTTATAAAGGATTATATGACAATCACCAAGCCACTTGAGAACCTGAAGAAGAAGGATGTGCTGTGGCGGTGGGGTGTGGCAGAGCAAGCAGCATTTGAGGGGTTGAAGAAGGTGTTCATGTAGACACTGATGTTAATGATGCCTGACATGGACATAGCATTCCAAGTGGAAACAGATACGTCTGACTTTGCAGTAGGTGCAGTGATGTTGCAGAAGGTGCATGATGGGTAGTGATAGCCTGTGGCTTTCTTTTCTAAGTCTATGCAGCCAGTAGAGTGAAATTATAATATGCATAACAAAGAGTTGCTGTCAGTGGTAAGGGCATTTGAGGCTTGGCATCTTTACTTGGAGGGGAGCATTTCTAGTTGACATGTTCTCAGATCATCAAAATCTGGATTATTTTTTGACAGCAAAGGATCTGAGTTAATATCAGGCAAGATGAAGTCTGTTTTTGAATCAGTTTGGCTTCATAATTCATCATAGGCTAGGTCGACTGAGCATGGGCCCTGATAGGCTGTCAAGAAAGCCTGATTACAAAGTTTGAAACAAAGATAATGCAAGGCATATAGTGTTGACAGAAAAGAGAGTGGCAAGGCAGGAGTAGTAGTGGGGGTAAAACATTGCAGCTCATTGGAGGTGATGGCATGCATGGCAGCAGCACAGACAATATTGGTGAATGGTCTGATCCTGAAGAAAATTAAAGAGGCAACCCCAGGAGATGTGAAGCTTGCACCAGTCCTGGGACTAAAAAATGCATCAGCTTTGGTTAAAGCTCAGCCTCTCTGAATAGTAGGCTTGTGCATTTCTGTGGCCTAATCTACATATCCAATGACAAGGAAGTTAAGCATTTTGTCCTCTAGCTTTACTATGATTCCATCCTTGCATGTCACTTAAGATATGTGAACACATTGGTATTGGCATGTAATTAATATTGGCTGCATATGTTCAAATTCATGTGGCGGTATGTGAATGGGTGTGAGACTTGTCAACATATCAAGCCACAGAGGCAAAAGCCATTTGAGCCTCTTCAGCCACTGGAAATTCCTAGCAGCCTATGGCAACATGTGTCTATGAATTCTGTTAACCCACTTCCAATGTCACAGGGATGTGATATGATTCAGGTGGTCTGTGATGAGTCAACAAAAAGGGCACATTTCTTGAGTGCCCACTCTACAGATGACATGGTGGCGATGTGTAATGGGTTCATAAAGCATGTTTGGTGCTTGCACGGCATGTCCAAGAAGGTGGTCTCAGATTGGAGGGCCTAGTTTGTGTCTTGTTATATGTGTCACATGTGGAAAAAGTTGGAGATAAAGCCAGCATTGTTGATAGCACACCACTCTCAACCTAATAGGCAGACAGGGCAGTTGAACCAGGAGCTTGAAGGTTATCTGCTGGCATTTGTCAATTACTACTAAGATGATTGGATAGATTGGTTATCATTTCTGGAGTTCAAAGTGCAGCCATAGAGATGTCTTCATTTTACACAGAATACATGTACAACCCAACCTTTTTCATTGACTCAGTGAACTTCCAAGTGGTGCTCAAAGCCAACATATGACTCAACAGGATCTGCAAAGTACAGGATAAGCTTAAAGGCTTGTTGGAGCCAGCAGCAGCAAGGATAAAATGTTTTTATGATGCATGGGTTAATAAGGTGCTGAAAAACATGGTTGGGAATTGTGTGTTTTTAGAGAGAGCAGGCCCATGCTCAGAGCATCTAACTTTGAAGCTGGATTTTAAATAGTTTGGCCTTTTCACAATCGTGCAAAAGATATCAGACACTGCTTATTGGCTGGCACTTCTGGATTGCTGCACAATACATGATGTATTTCATATGTCATGCTTTTTTTCGCATGAGAGAACACTATTCTAAAAAGGTGTCAAGCTCTACTACTACTGGTGCAGATGGAGACAGTGGATAAAGTGGAGATTGAGCAGATACTGCATAAAAAGAAGATGAGGGAGAGGAGGAGGGGTTGACAGAGTTCCTTGTGAGGTGGAAAGGATACAATGAGAGCAAGAACAAGTGGCTCCACACGTGTTGGAGATGATCCAGAAGTTCTGAGAGAATGAGAGAATGAGAAGACGTGTAGGAGGTGTCAACATGGCAGGAAGCCTGGATAGAACCAAAATCAGATCTTTTTTTCTCTTTCCATGCTTCTGCTTCTTTTCCTCCACCTTATTTGGCCTTATAAGTGAGGGGCAGATATCATGATATGAAGGTGACTAAGCCCAATAACATGTAGTTAGTCTAGTAGAATATCTTTTCTGATCTTAGTTTATTTATTTTTTAGGTGCTTATCTACAAGTAGCAAAATATATTTATCTTTTAATGTCCAATCTTGTGTTGCATTGCAAACTGCAAGACAAGGTATGAAAGCAAACAGGAAAGTAAGCTATATCCTTCTATGAGGCCTTTCAATGCGCATTTCTGGATGCCTATACCATGAGGCATAGCATGGCCTAGCTAGAGAAGATGGTGCTGATGGAGCATCTGGAGAAGATGTAAAAGAATCTGATCATGGAAGAAAAGTGGAGAGGCTGGAGGGAGTTGACAAAGGAGGAGGCAATCTTGCTCCCTTAGAACAGAAACCTAGCGATGTTAGGATAGCACATGTAAGCACAGCGTTGCAGATTTCCATGGTAATGTGGTCTGGCAGTGGAAGTCATGACAGTTGCTTTAGAAGAAGAGTTAGCGATCCAAGGAGAAAAAGAGGTAACTATAGGGACTAACCAGGCTTCCAGTCTCATGCAATAGATGCCTTAAACATGATAGGCTATCCGAAAGAAGGAACTATGGCACTTATTAATTATACTCAAAAGACGCATTATAAGGAGCTAACTGCATGCTGTTTGATGTGAAAATTTACTAGCCACTCCTTAAACACAGCCAGAAGGATCTGGTAGCACCTAATTAAAGTAAGAATGTTGTTATTATAATTGGAAAAACCACTGTTAGGCAGCAATGCAAGAAAAAGTTCGATGTGGTCCAGGACTGCTGGGCAATGAGAGGAAATGGAGTTCTCAATAAGAGAAAAAAATACTGACATAACATGATACTAACAGTTTACAGCAGCCAGATCCTATAAATACACCTTCAGCTACTTGCAGGGTCAAAGAGACTTAGGAATTCTATCATGCACACAACACTCACAAGAGGTGACAAAAATGATATATTTCATTTAACTACTGCACAACATCAAAAATCTAAAATCTGTCAGATCAGTGGCACTAAGAAGATAAGAAAGTCACCTCACATAAGCAATATGGAAGATGGAGGAGATAAGTATCAAGAAGGACCAGACCAGATAATGTTCCTGCTGAAAACAGCCAGACCTTTGAGAAGACCACAAAAGAGAAGAGAGCCGGTGAAACAGCAAGGCGACTAGAAAAAAGAGCAGCATTGACTACAGAAGAGAGGAGGAGATAATGAAAGAACAAACCAGAAAGTGGCTTTCCTCCAACAGCAGCTCCAAATAATCTGTAGTCTTATTGGGAGAAAGTTGCTTTATTAGATAACTGTTAGAAGAGAAGAGGGCAAAAAAGACAATAGCACATCTGAAAAATTTGGCTCCAAGATTTTTCTCTGCCAAAGGTGGTCAGAGGCATGTAATTCTCCCAGATTTCGCAAGCAGTGCACAGCATACAACAATGGCAGTGTAACTCAACAACATTGTTGGCCAGTCCTGATATGCCACCAGCTGAATAGTAGTGGAAAAAGGAGGCTGCATATTTTAGAAAAGTGAAAAAATCAATCACAACAAAGGTTTGATCACAACGAAGAGTCCGTATCAAGCCAGCCGCATTGGCCATCGTAAAGGCTGATGAGATTCAGTTGATGCATAGGCAATTTATAGAACACAGCCAGTGTTTTGACTAGCGACAGCATGGAAAGACCTTTTGCAAGAGATTTGGGCCCTAATAAGGGTGCCAGCCAATAGGATACACTTGACTCATTTTTGACTATGAAAAGAGGAAGTTGACATTCTAGATTTAGCGCTTATATCTACCATCACTAAATAGCCACAAGTGATCACTGACACTATTTCTTTATACATTAAACTTCTTGCATGAATCCACTTATTATTTACAGACAATACCCATTTCTTTCTAGGCTGGAATGGTATTAGCTATTGGGCTATGCTGGCAAAGAGGTTTTTGCGCTATGATGATCTACTGAGTGTTTCTTCTTTTTCTTATTTTATTTATCTTTTGATTACTTACAAACTGACATTATTGATACAAAGGAGGAGGTACAGTTGCCCTCCAGGACCAGGTCAAACTTTCAACTAAGCAAGCCAAACATGAGCTAATAGGGTCCACTTGCTAACTGAAATTAATATATTAGGTGTGTCTGTGACATAGTGACATGTAACTTAGTAAAAGGACCCTATCAGCTAAAGTTTGGCTTGCTTGGTAGGGATTTTGACCTGGTCCTGGAGAACAACTCATATCTTCAGGACCAGATCAAAATTTCAGTGTAAATTAAGCGTGGATTGTTCATACATCATGCAGGAAAATGAGCCTATTAGCTATTTTGAGGGGTGACTGGAGTATCTGGCACTCCGTTACATTCATATTGCTCATACCACCAGTAAATAATATTAATTGAAGTTGATATAAACCTAGGATTTCCTGGATACATAATCATTTTTTGGCAGAAACCCAGGCACATGATCAGTTGTTGGCAGAAAGCTGCCCTAAAGTTAGACGTTAATAGAAATATATTTTGAAAACTAATATATTAGTTTTGTGTGTGACATGGTGACATATAACTTAGAAAAAGTAGTTTCCATGTTTTCTGAGTTACATGCACTCTCCCAATAGATAAGCACAGACTTCCACATGCCAGGAGTGTGTGTAATGCATTTTCTAAAGGTGGACAGCTCAAAACAGACAAATAACAA
>QGOA01012839.1:0-14377 GCA_003313075.1 Termitomyces sp. MG16
TACTATATGCACTGAAGCGTAGCGCTTGAGTCACGCTTGGGTGGTGTATTTCATCACCTCTGGGTGTAAATCCCAGAACACCTGCAAGCACATGGTGTACGTGGTTTTCAACCACTGCTCCTCTGCTCCGGCGTCGTCGTCGCTTGATGACTCAATCACCTCCTCTGGAAGCTCTGCAACCTCCGGGACTTCCTGCATTGCTGGTGTGCGCAGAAATCAGGTTTCTGTGCAGGCTACTTCAGAACTTGCAGCCTCCTCCGGTACCTCTTCTATGCGGGCTTCCGCTATCCTGGAGGGCATTGAGCCCACTGCGGCCCACCTGGTCCCACTACTCTGGATCGGAGGGATAGCTCCCCCAGTCCGCACTGATGACTCGGTGTCTCCTGAGATGCCATAGGTGCCTGTTGACTGTTAGCCTTCTTCAGGGGGCCCTTTTGAGGCTAGTCAGCTAGACTGTCGCAGTCCTCCTGGCAGCTGCATAACTGGGGGAGTTAATCCCCCTGGCATCTTGTCCTGGAGCTGTTGCTGACCATCCTGTTGTGAGCTCTCAGCTCTCCGGGCCTCACTTTCATTCCCAGACAGGTCGGTGCTCCGACCTGGTCTCGAGTCTTGGATCTTGACTGACCTGCATTGGACACTGATGCGTTCTGGATGTCTACTGGGTCTCCCCGTAGGTCGTGGGCATTTTGCCTGCCGTCAGTGGCAACTGCAGGTATGGGATTACTCATCGATTCCCTGTTTGAAATTTGCATGGTGTGGCTGTGCAGGAAGCTCAAGAAGCTGATAGAGTTCTGTCAATGAACTCAGCGACTGCCGTCGGATGCTAGGCAATAGATCCTAGCTGGTGGATTCAAAAAAATGTAACAAAGTTACAGTAGAGTGATAGTTTAAGGTTCACACTGCACAGAATCAGACCAGTCCGGTCTATTGACTATGTAGTATAAACACAAAATAAGCTGCTTAGTAAGCAGCACATGTAAACTATTTATTGTATAGTAAATAATAATATTATATAATAATAATAATATAATATCGACTACAGTAAGTAAAGCTATGTGGCCAACGCCACATAGCAGACTACGCTACAGGCATGGACATTCTCTTGTAGCTCCTAGGAGATGTTCTCAATTCCATAGCCCTTTCACTTGACTTTGAACTGAAGCTTGTTTCAAAAGAGTCGGCTGTCTAGGGTGTGTTTCACTTCATACTCTTCCTTGTTGTCTACCAGAACTGGAGAAGGGGTGGCTGTAGATGTCAACCTGGAATTGGATCCTCTGGTGCAGGAGAAAGTTTCACCACATTAAAGACTGGATGGAGTCAACTTATTCTACTAGACAGCTTGAGTTGATAGGCTAGTAGGCCTATCTGCCTTACTGTAGGAAAGGGTCCCAGACAACAATGAGAGAGCTTCTGAGAAGGCTGGGTAATAGCAATGTCAGAGGCATTCAGATAGACTTGATTGTGCTTGGGGGCTGGAGTTTGTCCACAATCATAGTAACAGGCCATGTCATCCTTTGTCTTAGTTAAAGCAGTCTTGGCTTCCTCCTAGGCTGCCTTCATCTGATCTTTGAACTTATTGATGGCTTTATTCTTTGAAGATTATCCACAAGGCTCAAATCCCATCTGAGGGTGTTGATCAGTATCTAGAAGGAAAGGAGACATCTGGGTAGCAGCATGTACATGGTTGTTGTACTGAAACTCTGCCTCTAGTAATAGGTCATCCCAGTCATTCTGTTGTTCATTGCAGAAGAGCTAGAGATACTGTTCTAGCTCTTCGTTGACATGCTTGGTCTGGCCATCAGACTGGGAGTAGTAGGCTGTAGAAGTGTGGAGTTTGACATGGAGGAGGTGATACAGTTCTCTGGTAAACTCTGCTACAAACTGAGGTACACAGTCTGAGACATAGGCATCTGACAACCCATAGAGTTTCCAGACATGCTTCTGATACAGATTAGTGGTGCCTATGGCAGAGCAAGTGGTGTGTGTCGGAATGAAATGAGCATGCTTGCTACAGAGATCTACTACTACCATGATTGCATCATATCCATGAGAGTCTGATAACTCAACAATGAAGTCTACCAAGGCCACACTTCAATGCTCAGCTAGAATAGGCAAAGGATGAAGCTGTCTCATGGGAAGCTGACAACAAGGCTTAGTCTGAAGGCAGAGGTCACAGATGGGGGTGTAGGAGCCAATATACCATGACATTTGAGGCCACCAGTAATTCCAAGAGACCAGCTGCAGTGTTCTCCATCTGCCAGGATGACCTGCAATACAAGAGGCATGGTGCTGCTCTACAATCCACCTTCAGAGGTCTGGCAGGTCAGGAACATAAATGTGCCCCCAGAAAGTGAAAAGACCATTCTCCAAGAACCACTTGTCAGTGCAAACTGAGTTTACTTCAGTTCTCTCTCGAGCATGCAAAGCCAGGGCAGCCTTGGCTACCAAATCTTCCTGAGCACCCTTTTTGTTACCTTGGCAGATGTCTCAAAGAATACTCACTTCTTCTTCCTGGCCAACTACACCCTCTATAGCATAGATCACAAACAGTTCAAGCACATCTGGCTTGCTCATGCTCCATCCAGGCTTGTGATGTAGGGAGAAATCAAAGTTGGCCAGATACAAGAACCATCAAGCTTGTTGGCGGTTAAGTTTCTTAGCTATCCAAAAGTACTCTAAGTTCTTGTGATCAGTCCACACCAATTTATGCCTGGTGCCCTCAAGGAAATGTTGCCACTCCTCAAATGACCAAATGATAGCCAGCATCTCCTTGTCATGGATCTCATAATTTTGCTCCATGGCATTGGGACTCTTGGAGTAGAAAGCCACATGATGCCACTTGCCATCCTTCCTTGACTGCTGAGAGAGGACAGCTCCAGTAGTGAAATCTGAGCTATTGGTTTCAACATAGAAGGGAAAGTTGTCATCTGAAAATAGGAGGACATGCTTTGAAGTGACTGCCTGTTTGAGGGCATCAAAGGCTGTCTGCTGCACTATATCCCAGTGCCAAGGAGTGTCTTTAGTGGTGAGATCAATGAGGGGCCAGGCATGGTGTGAGAAATCCTGAATGAACCTCTGGTAGAAGTTGGTGGAGCCCAGGAAGGCCTGAACCTCCTTCTTGTTCTTAGGCTCTGGCCACTCTGCCACACCAACCATCTTGACTGGGTCCATCTCAGCCATTCCATGAGAGATGATCAGTCCAAGGTATTCAACCTTAATCTGCTTAAATTCACACTTCTCTGGCTTGAGATGGAGCTGGTGTTGGTGAAGATGTTCCAGCACAATGCATGTAATCCAACAATGCTCCTCCAGAGCCTTAGTATAGATGAGGATATTGTCAAGATATACACACACAACACCTTCTGCTATGAGGTCTTGGATGATGTTGTTCATCATGGTCTGGAAGGTGGCCAGGCTATTAGTAAGGCCAAAGAACATCACCAGAGGTTCAAAGAGTCTATGATTTGTTTGGAATGCTGCCTACCACTCATCACCTTCTTTGATGCACACATTGTTGTAGCCCTAGTGGACATCCAACTTGGTGAAGTAGCATGCACCTCAGAGGTTGTTGACCAGCTCTGAAATGAGTGGTAAGGGGTAGCAATTCTTCACAGTCATTGCATTCAAGACTTGGTAGTCCTGAACCAGATGTAGAGATCCATCTTTCTTCTTAATGAAGAAGACTAGAGAGGCCATCAGAGACTTTGAGGGATGGATGCAACCAGAGTCTAAATTCTCCTGCAAAAAGGCATCAAGCTCATCCTGTTCTTTGGGAGAGAGAGGATAGACCTTGCAGCTAAAGGGCTCAGCATTGGGCGTAAGCTCAATCGCATGGTCCCACTGCTTACACTCTGGCAGGGAGTCAAATGATGCCTTAGAGAAAACATCCTCAAAGTCTTGCAGATGATGAGAAACTGCATCTCGGAACAACTTAGGAGCAGAGTTGGCAGCAAATGCCTGAGCTAGCCACTGGGAAGTAGTTTGGCTAGCTCTAATCTCTGCTACAGTTGGTGGAGGTCATAACGTAGTTGCATAAATCCTATCACCTGTCTTGATAGCCTTGTCTGGAGACTCTGGGTCAGGAGCACACCCAAATTCACCCTTGCATCCATCTTTCATCTGGGCTTCACTCACTACACCTTGAACATCCTCATAGAGTTATCATGTCCTGCTTTTCTAGGCTGGTAACAGACAGCATGCTCAGAATGAGTCTGGTAATAAAGGACTAAATCCACCACTAAGCAGATAGATCTAGCTTCATTGAGTGTACCATCAATATTGTAGACTGGGATAGGGTGAGAGAGAGGCCAGGTAGTAAGTTGGTGTTGTTCCACATAGTTGGTGTCCAGGAAGAGTCTAGTAGTGCCACTGTACAAGAGAGCTACAATGCTCCAAGTCTGCTGAGTGTCAGTTGTCTCAATCTCTACATTTAGACACAGAGAATTGGAAGAAGAAGTGGAGGCAACAACATAGCAATGAGGGAGGCATTGTTCCCAAGCTGGGACACATGGGCACTGGACAGGAGGAGGAGAAGAGGAGGTCTTGGCTGAGGCTTTGACCAAGGGGATATTTTGTACATTGGAGGGGGTGCTTACAGTTTCAGTCAGAGAATTGTTAACATGGAGCAATATAGATACCAGGACTCAATGCTTGTGTCATCAGGCTGTCCCTCAGCCATGCTGTTGATTTGGTCCATGAGAGAGGGAAGGAGGCCATCTCAGAAGGTGAGACAGAGCTGAAGACTATCTGGATAGTGGACCTGTTCAGCAAGAGCTCTGAAGGAATTGATATACTCATCTAAGGTCTGCTTCTCCTGTCCATATCAATGAGGATCTCAGAGAGTGAGGGCTGGGTGTGATGCGGCAGACAGACATCCATCTTTTGTGTCTCCTCCTCCATATTCTCTAAACAATCAGGATGATTCTCCTTCTGATGGGCCTACCAATGTCAATATTGATAAAAGATATTCACTTGGTAGAGGTGACACTATCAATGATGATCAAAACATACTCAATATCCCTGACATCAATCCGTCATCCTCTGACAACCTCATTCCTCCATCAGATGAAGAAACTGTGGTTTTGGTTCCCAAAAGTAATGTATTGGGAATGTGGTTGCAAAGATCTGATAAACCAAGTAATCGGCCATCTATTCCTTCTCCCAAAAGGAAAAGACAAGCGCACAAGACTGTCAAAACCGTTGAAGGTATGCATGGTGATAGTATTGACAGGACATGGCCTACCAAATGCATTTCTCATGTCCTCATTGATTTGACTCTTGATGTTACTGTACATAATCCGTTGTATGTGATTACTATGTTATTTCACTGTATGACGTATAAATTCAGGACTTGGAGTTCAACAAGTCTGATATCAATGTATCCGATGACGTTGTATTCATGATGGGTTAAAATCCTGTTGAGTATGAAATTCATAGTACAAACCGTGCATATCGGTTTACTCCCAAGTTCCATGTAAGTACTGTAATCTGTTTCCATAACTGCTGCTGAACACCCTACAGTTAAAAGAGGATTTGCAATAGTTTTACTCACTTCATGACTTGGTTGTTAGGGGGTCGACTAGACCGATGTTTATCAAGATTGCTTCTATGGATGAATTGACGGACCCCACTAATACCAGCATTTCTAAATATCTGATCAACCATGCTGCAGTATTGATCAAAGACATCGACCATGTAGACAACAGATCTACTAGTGCAACACTGGCATCTGTCTGCAACATATACAGTGTTACCACTATTTATGGTATGCCTGTTTGTGTGTTCTTGCATTCCATTACATATACTTACATATGATAGATTTCACATCGCTAGATACTCAATGTATGCGTAGAGGTTCTCCAGTCAACATGTTTGCTGCTGTTTTGTCTGTGGAACCACAGGCTCTGAGCACTCTCAATATGTCTGCAGTATGCAATTCATTTCCCATCTTATTCATGTCAGATGATTGGTTTGCGTGGTTGCAAGTAAACAGTCAATCCTTGTATTGCGACTCTTCTGACAATTATCTAATATCTGACATGCGGTAGGCAATAGCATTGACCAGATCTGCCCATCATTACTGGCACATTGATTCTAATGGGTATGGTACTTTCTTATGGGTGGAAACAGGCTTCAAGTTACTGTATGTTGTGTGACTGAAGTTTGGGTCTTTTGAAGATTTTGCTACCATCTCTATTTTTACAGAGAAATACGTAATGTATGAGGCAAATGGGATATCAAAGTAGTTGTATTGGAACCTGGTGATGTTTTGTGAGTGGTGCCCTTATATTGCTGCATATAAGATATGACTGATCCCATAGTATCATGTGCCCTAATGTGCCACTTTGTGTTGTGATATCGGTGTCTTCTATATGTGTTGGAGGTCATTATTATCTTGTGACCACTCTCACTAATTCTGTTATTGGGATATATCATCATTTTGTGGGTAGTCAAACTCTTGCAAATGCTAATCATGGAACAGCTTCTCATTTTATACTGATTTGCATGCTTGTGCATTACTACCGGTATACAAAGCAACTTTTTGAGAGTGACCTAGGTAAGCATACTGATGTTGCCTTCTAATTTTTAGTTAATTTAATTTAATTAATTGTTTTTTAAAAAAATATTTAATTTCTTGTAGACTAGGAGTATCAGCACATGTCAGATTAGGATACCTGGGAAGGCACACTGTCTATTTTCTCACTGTGCAATTATTTTAAATTGCATAGTGCTCTTAATTACGCTCATGTGCTTATAGTACTTAAAAGAGCTGCTTGTGCGTCGGGAATACAAGGCAAGATTGAAGGGCTAGATAGCTCTTCAGTCCAGAAGGCAGTTTGCAAATGTATATGTGATGGGCCTGCATGAGATTATTTCAGATCTATGACAGCCAGTTCTTCTGACCAATTGTTTTATTGGAATAGACCATCATACACCATCAGGAAATCTACTTGTGATGCATATGGTGCGCTATAGTCTTGCTGCATCAGTCTTCTATTATTATTGGTTTATTTATTTGTATTTACTAGATTGTCCTTACCTCAATGGTCTTGTGTATAGAGATAAGGAAATGGCAACTGAACTCGGGTACTCTCTATCGCACATATCACCTCACCTAGATCACAACAATCCTAAGGATGATGACATTTACAAAACTCTTACATACAGCAATGGAGACAATCTTGATGATGACTTCAAATCTTCTAATGAGGCTATAAATGAACCATACTCGCATCAGTCTTTGGACCCTGAATCCTCACCAGAGGAAACTGTTTTGCCATCTAATCATCATTTGCAACAGAAAGGATTGCCAATCTGTCTGACTGCAGGATCTGCTCAAAATATTTGCAAACAGGATTGTCCGTCTTTGACTGCATCGGAACACACTTGTCGCCAAGGTACGTCTTTATAATTGGAATATGTTTGTATTATGAGGTGGGTAATCAATTATTTGGTGTAGTCTGTCCCAGAATTACATTATCTGATTCCTAATCCCATATTATTGTTGTCTGTTGTGCTTAATGGTTTATATTTGTTGTATCAAAAAAAAATGCTTGTATTTGTATCTGTATACTAATGTAAATATTTATATGTTTTGCTAATACGTTGTTGTGTCACAAAGTAATATAATATGAATTGTATACTTAGCGGTCGTCTATATGAATGATTATGTAACAATGAATTACAGGTTTTACTGAAGGTTTGTCTGTCTTGACGCTTGTATAACAAATACCACATTTCAAGTTATTAGTATGTGACTCATCACCTTTTTCATCAAGCGATGGGCTAGTGTTTATTTGCTTGTCATGTGCAGATTATACATTCTTGTTGTATCTGCAAATGCATATAATATTGGGTCAGTTATACCCTATTAATTGATGTTTCACCTACATATTGAACTGAATGCAAACCAGACCCTCTTTGCACAATGTAAAGCCTGTTGAACCATACTATGTGGTACACAACATTTCAAACGCAAACTGCATGCATTTAGAATGCAATGTATTATGCATGCGACTTGATCGTGGTGGTTCTGCACCTCTTATAGGTTTATGCACCCACCATATCAACCGATGTGATTATGCTGAGATAAATCAGCACCACTCTCATGTTGCTCTTTTACGTTGCATGTGTTTGCGACTATACATATTCCAATGTCTTTCACAGTATTTGTGTATTGAACTAGACATTGTGTCAATTAAACAGCAGTTTGTTTATCTGGACAGACAAATGTACAATCAACGGTCTTCTCATAGTTATATTGACCTATACAATTTGCTATACTCTTGGATACATGTTTGCCAAATTTGGACCGGTATGCACACTGCAAGGATGTGCCATGCTTTATGAGTTCTATCAACCAGAGGACATATCTTATGGCACAATTTTGTGATTTCCTTGAGAGACTGTGTGTCCGGCACCAATATATTTTGACTTGCTGTAAAATACAGCTCATGTGATGCTGCAGTAATTGCATGTTTAATTGAAGAGGATGTTGACCTTCCTGACAGCTGGCCATCCTTTGCTTATGTACTCACACTCAGACATGTAATACTTACTATGGAGCGCACAAGTTGTCTCTATGCATATAATATACTCTGTCCATTGTTTGTCTTACAAAACCATGTTTGTACACTCCACTACTTGAAGAGATACATATCACATTGTATACTTTACTTTGGTGATGGCAAGTTCTATTCATTTCCTGTAGAGGCAGTTAGTCCGTATGTATTTGCCGGTCATGATAATGTCCTAGTAGGGTAGATGTTCAAATATGTTAATCATGTAGATGCCAGCGGTCTTGTGTCATATCCTGTGACGAAAGGCTTTGTGCATGTGAAAATACCTGTACAAGAGTTAATCAACTACTTGTCTATAAAAAATTCAGTATGAGTAGTTTTATACTGAAGAAAGAATTATCCTTTAAGTTTAATAGTCACAGTTGCCCATTGTGCATCATCAACACTACAGTGTTATGGTCTGAACCAGATAAACAAACCACAGATGCAGTATGGCAGGCAATCACCCATTGCATATGTAAACAGAGACAATTCTCATATCCTTGTTGTCATGGTACTCATAGATATACCTGTAAATCCACATGCATTGAACGAAGCATCGCCGTACCTCTTGAACAAGAATATCCAGATCCAGATGAAAGTGTAGTATTTCCATCACATCTGCTTAGTAAGTCACAAACTATGGATATTGTAGGAAATTTTTGTTCTGGCACAGGACAGAGATATGTGGAGGAAGCAGGTTGTGCAGTATGTGGTCTCCTCCATTCTGTAGCTGATATGAATCCTCTTAAGAGTATGAAAGGTTATCTAGACATACTCTGCATTCCAGGAGTCACCAAAATAGAACAATTATCCGATATGAATTGTGTTAAGGAGCTGAGAGGACCGGTAATTGATCATTTGTGTAAACATGTTTGTTGATTGTGCAAACAGCAATTGTTCAATAGGCTCGTTCCAAAAAATACGCTAGCTAATAGCTTTTGGATCGGCCCTATACCTGACATGTTAAAACACCTTAATTGGATCGAACAGATATTAGTTGCTAGGATAAGAAAGTCCTTGTATTACGCTCATGTTTCAGCCTCTGGTCTGAGCAAGATGAAGGCACATCTTATTGCTTTCAAGTCACCTATTTAGAAGGTATATCAAGTACTTCCACCTCCTGTAACTGACCTTGATAACATGATTGCAATTTTATTTTCTGGTCCTTGCAAGCTATCTGCTAAGGAGTTACAGAGGCTACCTCTGCTCATGAGCAGATGGAATGTTCAGTGTGCATTAGAATGGCTCAAACTTAACTATTCTTCATATAACAATCTGGAAATATTGTACAGCAACTTAGAGTGATATCCTGAAGATGTTCCTCCTGTGTCTGTTGTTCATCGCCAAAGTGCTGATGAGGCTGGTACAATAGACTCACCAGTACATAAAGATAATAAGAAGTCTGGTGTCAACACGGACAACTGCTCCTTTGTTGTCCATGGCCTCACTGGTGATGCTTTATCAGCTAAGACTATGGACAAATTTAAAGACCATTGGATGTCTAATGGAAAGGCTCTGCATATTGGTCATTCTACATACCCCAAGAATATGTTTGGTGATCTGAATTTGTATCTGCAAATGTTTCCTTGGCTGTTCCCCTATGGTCTGGGTGGCATAGGTGGTAACAAGTGTGGTGTAAGTGCACGCTCATAAAGCCAACTTGCTTATGTATTATGATAAATACTTTCAAACAGATACTGGATTCCCATTTGCTGCTTTCAGCCATGAACAGGTAAAAGCTGCTACTAGTGGAGGCTATCTAGCAACAGAATGTGCAAACTTTAACGACATTTCTGACTGTTTTACAACTGTCAATCCAAAAGTGTTTTCTGACCTTTCACAAAAAAAAATGCTCATTGTGCACAGCATGTGATAATGCAGCAAGATGGTGGGATTGCTTTTATCATATGGTGAACGATCTGCTGTACTAATCAAACATACATACATGTACTTCCACTAAGGACAAAAATGGCATACAGAAAAAAAATAAGAAGTATAAAGGATGTTTTGATAACTTGTAGGGTAAATGTAGAGCAAGATTCCCTTGTCCATTGTACGTGCATACAGAAGTTGATCCAACTACTGGTGCTTTGAACATGCGGAAGACAGAACCATGGCTCAATACGTTTACAAGTCTTTTTACCTGTTTTGATGCAATACTGATATAATGAGCCTCCGCTCTGAGATGGCCATCAAGACTGTTTTGTTGTACATCACTAAATATGTTACAAAGCCCACCTTCAAAACATGCACTGCGTTTGAGGCAGTTGCTTAAATATTCACTAAACATGCAGATATACTGAATGGTCCACTTAATCATCAAGAAAAAGCCCGCATGCTAATGACCAAGATAGCTAATGTTCTTAGCGGTAAAATGAAAATGGGATCACCAATAGTTTGCATGTATCTATTATGCAATCCTGATCATTATACTGACTATAACTTCTTGAATTTGTATTGGCCTACTTTTGTTCGAGAGGCCAGACGTCCTTGGGTGGACAATGCTGCTGACTAGTTACGTGACAATTTTTCTAATAAGTTGGCAATAATTAAGAAACGAGGACGTGTGATAGGGCTATCACCTATATTTGGTTATATTTTCAGAGGACCGGAGTTGGACCAAATGAATTTGTACAAGTGGTCGTTGAGATGTAAGAGAGTCAAGTTAACCAACAGAACGCGTAATATATCAGTCGATGATAACAACATATTACTTGGTGTAACAAAAAATATGCAGGGTTTGGTGGTTATTAAATTTTCAACTAGTTATCTACTTTCTGACACTCATGGCACTTATGTGTATTCTCCCTTATATAGGCATATCCCTAATTTAGTAGGCAGAAATCACATAGAGATATCACAATGGTACGTGTCATATGTTGTATGAGAGCTTGCTTTGTGCCGTACCATACGTGTTCAGTGGAGTCCGCTACACTAGAGCGAAGCAGTGCCCACAGTGCTGTAGAATACAGAGCCGTAGATGTATCACAATGTGCTGTATAACATGGTCCAGTGGATTGATAAAAGGTGGGCACATACATGCACATGCAGGCCCAGCGGATATCAGTGGACACTAACAGACATCAATGTGCATCAGCAGCCACTAGCAGGCATCAGCCTACAAGTGAAAACCTCCTACATTGGCAGATGTCATGGCATAAATAAACCCTCCTCGAGGTTCCCCACTTCTCTCCCCTCTCCCTTCCTCTCTACAATAACTCAAGGCTGCATGCCTCTCCTTCCCTCCTTTTCCCACCCTTGATGCCAGCATACATCCACAAAAGGGCCCTGCAGATCTATGCAGGGCTACGCAAGCCACCAGTGGACATTCATGCAGACTTATGTTGACCCACCCAAACCTACGCAGGCCCTCCCAGGCCTGCGCAGAGCACTAGCGTACATCTGCAGAGGCCTATGCAGGTCCACAGGGGCTGCTTGGACCAAAGAAAAAGGAATGTTGTCTTGCCCGTCATATGCCTGTGAGGGAGAATTGAACCCCCAGCCTTGGGCAAGCCTCCAGCAACAAAACACACATTTAACCATTGCACCACAGGTCCATTACCAACGGATAGAGTCAAAGGTTGGATAACACAATGAACGGATGCCCACCTATATTCCTGCATATCTCCATATAGATATTTTGAGGTGGAAGGGGGGTGGTATACCTCCTAAAAGAGTTTTCGTGGCTTGAAAGGGGCGTTGGCATCATCTGCCATCAGCTGGCATCCGTCGGCATCCGCCGTTATCTGTTGTACATCTGTCAGCATCTGCTGGGTATCTGCTGGTATCCGTTGGCAACCCCCGGCATTGTCCAGCATTGTCTGGCATTGCCCGGTATCAGGGCAGGAGAGAAAGAAAGGGGGTGCATGGGCGTCCACCGCATGGAGTGGTGTCTTGAAGAGCATGGGGGGTGGCAGAAAAGGGATGGGGGTGGGGAGGAGTGTGGATGTCCACTGGTATGCCAGCAGACGTAGCAGATGTCGGATGTCAGGTCAGGGGGAAGGAGGAAAGGGGGGTGCATGTGGCATACGGGGGTGGCATATGAGGTAGTGTGAGGAGTGGAGAGGATGGCACTGAGGAGAAAGAGGAGGAAGGGCAGAAGAGGATGTGTGAGTGTCTGCTGTCCACTGGCATGCCAGTGGGCGGTAGCAGATGTCAGCATGTGAGCCAGCTGACATCAGCAGTGCAACTAGTCTTAGTCGTTCAGTGAAATATTTGTTTATTGATATTCAATATTGTGTACAGCGGCGGGTTCTACTCCTACTCCACCTTAATGGGGTCTAATGGTGACAAT
Source organism: Termitomyces sp. MG16 (assembly GCA_003313075.1). NCBI lineage: Eukaryota > Fungi > Basidiomycota > Agaricomycetes > Agaricales > Lyophyllaceae > Termitomyces > Termitomyces sp. MG16. The sequence continues at coordinate 12,856 of QGOA01012839.1, forward strand.
GGAATATTGAGAGGCGGGTTTGACTCCCACTAGTGACAAATATTTTAATAGGGCCTGTAAGCCCTAATAAAATATCTGTTCATCACTCGCTAGCATCATTAAGTTGATCCATTCAAAACGCTAGAAATTACTGAAGCAGGTATGGGTCGGAGGAATTTGTGCATGTAACCATTCCAGTACTTGTGACTAGTGTCACAAGTACTGGAATGAACAGATGCTCAAAGACAACCAACCCATGCCACTGCAGAAATCTCTGGAGTTTTAAACAGAGCACATTAATGACGCTAGCGGACATCAGCAGCCTGCTGCTCTAATATGCACTAGCGGGAGTTGAACCTGCCTCTTGCACACAATATGAAAGCAGAAATTGCTGGAGTTTTAAACAGATCAAACTAATGATGCTAGCCAATGTCAGCAGCCTGGTGCTACAATATGCATTAGCGGGAGTAGAACCCGCTATTGTACACAATATTGAATATCAATAAATGAATATTCCACTGAACAACTGGGACTAGTTGCACCGCTGATGTCAGCTGACTCACATGCCAACGTCTGCTAGCATTATTAAGTTGATCTATTTAAAATGCTAGAAATTACTGAAGTGGGTATAGGATGGAGGAATTTGCACATGTAATCATTCCAGTGCTTGTGACACTAGTCATGGGCAATAGAATAAACAGATGTGCAAAGTCGTCCACCTTATGCCACTGCAGAAATCTCTGGAGTTTTCAACAGATCAAATTCATGACGCTAGCGGATGTCAGTGGCCTGCTGCTCTAATATGCACTAGTGGGAATCAAACCCACCTCTTGTGCACAATATAAAATATCAATTTATCAATATTCTATTGTACCACAGGCACTTACTTAGAAGTCAGGACAGTGTTCATGTAGTGTAAAAATGCAGCAATATAAAAAGACATTATAAAAACCTGAAAGTGAGTCATGTCCAATGTGCACTAGCGGGGGAGCATGGGTATACCAGCAGACATCAGGTCAGGGGTGAGGAGGGGTGCATGTGGTGGACGGAGGTGGCGTGTGAGGTCATGTGGGGAGTGGAGAGGATAGCATGGAGGAGAAAGAGGGGGAAGGGCAGAAGTGGGTGTATGAGTGTCCGCTGTCTGCTAGCATGCCAGCAAACTGTCAGGTTCTGCTGAGTCAGGGGCTTTCTGGGAAAGCAATGCCCTTACGAGGCGGACTTGATCTACAGATACTCGGGTGTCTGGAACTCTGGGGCTAGGACTCCAGGACTCAAGACGTGGACAAGGGGTGGTCCCAGGGAAGGGAACTTGATCCGGAGGCTTCGGGTTTTTTAGATGCTGAGGGTTGGGAGGTGGTCGAGTCAGAACCGGGAGTTCTAAGACGAGACCGGGTTAACAAATTATAAGTCGCAAAGTGCGTACCAAACTTAGAGTACGCGGTTGTTTGAGCATGCCAGTCAAAGCATGCCAGTCAGTGCAGGGTAGGGCATCACAACGGTACGTGTCATACGTTGTACGGGAGCCCGCTTTGTGCCGTACCAT
>QGOA01012841.1:0-10450 GCA_003313075.1 Termitomyces sp. MG16
CTGGCTCTGCCACCCAGTCCCTCTCCTCAACTCCTATCCTCTGGGTAATCCCCCCCAGTGGCCACCCCTGCTCCCATGAGACACAGCGCGCCCTCCACAATGCCAACACAGAACACTGCTCATGGTTGAGGTGGCATGCCTCACACATGGATGTGTCCCAGCAGGACAAGGGGCCCAGGACCTTGAACAGGCAAAGGACCCCCTGGTGAGCACAGTGCAAACACTGTACCAAAGTCAGCGACAAAACCAGAGGTACAAGATCACTGACCAGCCCGTTGCTCACGCACCAGGCATGGGCAGGCAAATCCCAAGGCCTCTCCAGGGCCTCCCCAAAGAGCTCCTGCATTACACCCACCCACACAATGCGCAGAACCTCTGAAATGGTCTCCACTGCCATTCTGGAGCGACAGAAATGGAGGGTGGTCAGTCTAGGGCAAGGAGGGGGATATGGACAGAGAGGGCAGACAGTCATCCACGCAAAGGTAGGCACAGAACAGCTGGGGCCCAACTCTGAAGGGCCACCAGGGCCTGCCTTGGGAGATGGCTAGGACCAGCCTCCAGAGAAGAAATGGTTTGCTGCTCTAAAGGGGAAGTTAGGCATGGCAAGCAGGATGGCACAGGATCGCTCATGTTGCTGTACAAGGGCCACCACACACTTGCAATCAAGCTGGCACCGGTATCTCACATTCCAGGCCTCCCATATGACCAGAGGTGCAACTTCATTTGTAGGCAGGGGCATCGGGGAATGTGTCAGTGTACGTGATATGGTTGAGTTTGATGGTAAATTTTTTTTTGATACATGTCAGGACATGTGCCGGATCCCATGCTTAGGCCCTGGCCTGGACCACCAGCTATGCATGCCTTGGAGAGTCTCAGCGCTGAGGGGGGGGTGATGTCACGACCCCTCCCCTCCGGGTCCATCCCAGGACACCTCCAGAACCCCATCTGGGACCCTCTCTCCAACTCTACAAATGCGCCCCGCCATCATGACTACTGACACCGCCATCACATGCATCAAAGGCTGCCATCACCCAGCACCCCTGGCAATCCCGCATTACAGACCCTGGGATCAACCGCCATCAATCAACGGTCAGATCACGCTACCCGCTTCCAGGCCATCACACATCATGCATCACGACTCCCTCCACACTAATTGATTGCACACCCCACACGTGCAATCCCGGTATACAGTCTCCCTCCTGCTACTCAATGCCTCCCAGAGCTTATCCCAGACACCCTGGAACTCCAGAGACCTGGACCCAGCCCCATAGTACTTGTAGCATAGTTCCCCGCTGTATTTGCTAGTCTTGATATTAACTTGAGTTGTTGCATGCCCTTTGCTTGACTGGTATGCACTGACTGGCATGCTTTGACTGGCATGCTTGAATAACTGTGTGTTCTGAGTTTGGTACGCACTTTGTAACTTACAATTTATTAACCTGGTCTTGTCTTAGAACCCCTGGTTCTCAACTCGACCCCTACCCAACCCACAGCCTCTAACCCCAAAACCCCCAGATCAAGTCCCATTCTCTGGGTGAACCCCCTGTCCGCGTCTTGAACTCTGGAGTCCTAGCCCTGGAGTTCCAGACACCTGAGTATCCATAGATCAAGTCCACCTTGTAAGGGTGTTGCTTTCCTGGAAAGTCCCCGATTCAGCAGAACCTGACAAGTCCCAAGTCTTGTATTGCTAGCATGCCTGCCTGATTGTCTGTTTCTACTGTTGCTGTTGTTGCCCCCCTCCATCTTGCCAGTTCCTTTTGTAACAATTCAAAGCCTGAAACTTGCCCCACACACTCCTCCTTAAACATAGTGTGATTCTCCTGTCTTCCCAGGCACTTCCTCATCACCTTTGGCTTTGCAAACCCCCAATATAACACCGCCACTGCTCCAATCTTCCCTTTGTGGCCTGATCTATCTGTGTAGACATGTATGTCAGCCTCATTGTCCCACTCTCTGTGCACTGCCTTATCTACTGAGTTGTTGATCATCACTCTTACTAGACATCTCCACCCTGGCAGCTTCGTCACAATGGCCATTGTTTCTACAGCTCTCAGATCCTCCTCCAATGCCTTCATTCTGAGATCTAGAATAGATCGAGGTTTTTCTGTGCAGTGGACTATGTGTGGGAAAAATGTCTTCAATTTTTGCCGTCATGTGATGTTGTTTGTTTTCATTGTCATTACTTCCTTTGAGTAAGTGTGGGAATAGTGTCTTCACTTTTTACTGTCATGTGATACGTGCCATTCATCTGTATGGTCACTTAGTAAGCAGTAGACCAGGTATGTGTGGGAATAATGTCTTCACTTTTTAATGTCGTGTGATACTACTGGTTGTCTGTATGGTTACAGATATGCATGGGAATAATGTCTTCGCTTTTTACCATCATGTGATATACCATTTGTCTGTATGGTTACTTAGTCAGCAGTAGACTAGGTACACATGGGAATAATATCTTTGCTTTTTAATGTCATATGTTCCGTAGTGTTACTATGTTAATATTTGATATCTATATATGCTAGAATGTAGCTATGGTTGTGTCTGTTTTAACACATTCTCTACATATTGAAAACCTCTACTAAATGTTCTATTTTTAGTTTTTTTTATTGTAGTTAGTAGAATATCTATCTATCCATTCTATACCTGTAGCTGGATGTTAAGACTAAATACACGCTGCTGGGCTTATGCAGGTTTCAGTGTTCTCCGTTACTGGAGTCTTAGGCACAATTCTCATGAGGAACATTGAATGGTATGTCATCTTTGCTCTATTGTCAGTAAAGCTCTTATAGATTAAACGTCTTTAGTGGAACAGTTTTATAATAATAGTAGAAGATCCTTTATTAATCATTGGTATTGGTGCAGCTAATAATTATTAATACTTACTACTAGTCAACCATTCATATTTTTGTATATAATGTCTTTATGCCAACGTGGATTGTCAACATTCAGCTAACTGAGCTTTATTGCCAATAGGTAAAAGGATTACCAAAACGCCTTAATCAGTAGCATAGTATCATAATTTGTTATTCCCCTTACACTGTTTAATAATTCAAGTTTCTGATTGTGATAATGTAGGCCTATACAATGATCGTTACATACAATTGATTATTAGCATGTCCAAGTCATCCGATCACTTATAACATCTGCAATGAACCATTATCGGTATCACAATGTCCTGATGTATAGTCCATTGTAGTACATTATCTACATATATAGTACACTATATACAAAGTTTGACCATATATAGTACGATATATACAATGTACAAAATTTAGGTTTGTGAGCAAGAAATTATAATAGGGGCCTCCTCTGAACCTCTTGTCCCTCCTCTGTCTCTCCCACGGTCATTGTTGCTGCCGCTGCCGCTTCACCCATTGCTGCTGTTGCCACTGTTGCTCTGCCCGTCATTCCTGCCATCACTGCTGCTTCACCCACCTTTACTGTTGTCATTTCTTCTTCTAAAGTCAATACCACTATTGCAATTATTTCATCCTGCGTTGGCATGGGCTGGCCAGCATCTGCTGCCACTTCCATCCAAGTTCCCAGTGGCACCGTGTTCCTGCATTGGTGCGGTGCTAACAGACCTCCCAACTGATTGATTCCTTGCATAATCTCTGATGGGATATGCTGGGGCAGCCCTTGCTGGATGAGGGCAAGCGCCGAGGAACTCCCATCCAACAACAGTTGGTACTCACACACCCCTCCTGGACATGAAGATATATCAGGTATATATTATGGGACATAGAGTCACTTATGCATAACATCTTCATGGGACAATGCCAACATGTTCAACAGCCAGTTCCTTCTCTGTAAAATATGTGGCTGTGCTGCCTCCACTTGCCATATCGCCTGCAGTACCTCCTCTATCTCTGATGCCCCAGATGCTGCATTGTCCAACCCTCAATTCTCAATATGCTCTACTCATGCTTGCAAACCAGCCAACTCATTTTTGATAGCCATGTGTGCCACTAAAGTGGCATCTCTGTCTCCAAATGCTCTGTCCCTGTCATGAATTGCCATATTCTGTCTTCCCACATGGCCTCCCGAGCGGCATGTGGTGCAACTGTAGGGTTATCTGGTGCTCATTTGCCAGGGCCTTCTGCAAATGCTGGCACGTTTCCACATCAATAGACGATTGGGCAGGTATCAGGGTAATTTCATGGATATCCAATATTGTAGTACTTGGTAGAAGTATTACTTGATAGTTCTGGGGCTTGCTAGTGTAGAATATGACCTTGAATTCACACTGACTTTGACGACGAAAAGGGATAATTATTATCTTGAATGTGTTTAATAATTTTACAAAACACCGAGGTTTTGAGGAATTATAATATTGAATGAGAATAATAATATTCCCACAAGTCGAGGTTTCTTAACAAACTCTGGCCTAAGCGATTCACTCCCTGGGAATCACCGAGCCTTTGCCTAGCAATTGCCTGTTTATTCTCTACTAAACTTGGGCTATTTATACTGTTTTTCTGGTGCACAGACCACTATCTACATATGACTCTTTGTCGGAAACTCTCCCACTTCCAGAACGTATTTGATAGTCCAATTTCTCTTTTGGGAGGCCTGTTTCAGTGCCACCCGTTCCACCATTCAACTTCTCGTTCTGCCATTCTTCCGGATGTTTTGGATTGCCACTTCCCCATTTGCTTGAGCTCCATTTAGCACAATCCCATTCCTAGATCCTTCTTTCCTCTTTTAGCGCCTCCCTGCATCACCTACTTCTTTTCTTTCCTCCTTTCGATTATGTCAAATTGAACATTGACTGATTTGACAATGAAATTGAGAAATTATAATATTGAATGACAATAATAATTTCCCAATTTCATCCTATTCCGTCCATTGCCAGCTTCCATGCTTTTCCTCTCCATGACAGTGGTTAGACTATTGTTAAGCTGATAGTTTGAACTGGTCCCTGCCTGTTGTTCTGTACTTTTCTGTGTAATTTGTTGGGATGTTTTCAGAGATGGTTATTTGTTGAGACTGCTACCAGGAGGCTTACAGTTTTCAGCCCATAATTAAATGTTTATTTTGACTTCTGGTGCATGGTGTGTCCCTGACTGCTGGTACAGTGTCATATCAATATGTCCAAGCTTGGAGACCTCCATGCATGCTTGTACCCTATTATCTCCACTGACTCAGTCAAAGCTCAGTGCTTCCCCTTGTCCTGTTGCGGAGATGACACTTCAACCCTTCCTCCTTGCAATGAACCCTCAGCCTGCACCTCAACTAACCCCACAGCCTTTGATGAATTCTCAAACTGCACTCCACTTGACTCCACACCCTTTGACCTGGGCACATTACCCACACTCAATGACTTTGTATTCACATGTCCATGCACGCTGATAGGCTTCTACTCAGACTGAGCGCATCAAGAGATATTATAGGCCAACTGATACTTGACATACTAAAGACTCTAGCAACCAGTTGGGAATATAGAGCAGCCCTAGCTCTGGCAACCTACTACAGGACTTAGCTATTTACCCTAACCACTAGCTACCAGGCCTTCAGCACACTCCATTCACCTATCCCAAGGACGAAGGAGGCTCAGAACGCATAGCGCTAACACGACGGTGGGAGAGGACTCTAACTAAACCCTGATCACTTCCAGAAGGAGTCAGCAGCAGGCACTGCCATTTGACAAGGCACTTCAATCAGAAGTCTAAAAAGAATCGATGACAGCGGCACTGGATATACTTAAATCCGACATCTGGACCTGTCAGGAACTGATACAATGAGTAGCACTGACATTAGTGCTCACGGCGTCTGTCAAGGATTTTCCAACCATACCCCAGAACAACCTGGCCAATCAGAGTTATAGTAAAAGTGAGCAGACTCGTACAATTCTAAGTCAATATAGAGTCGCCGCTGGTCGCCATGGGTCATAATGCCGTTGGTCACCATCATCTATGTGCAAAAGGTTGCTGTTGACAGGTTGCTGTTAGAGGAAACCACGAGGAGAGGCACTAGGAGGTAGCGCTGCAGATGGACTTTTAGCTTGGCAAACATGGTAGCGCATAATATATAAAATAGCTACTTTGCATGTATATAACAACAAATTGTAACCTCTTGAGCAGACAGTTACACTTAGCATTCAACTCGTGCTAGCTTTCTTTGACTTTGCCACTAAGTCAGGCACTAGCCTCATCTATCTCGTCTTTGTCATTTATGGTGCCACCTATGGCACAATACGCTGTGCTACTCATCTTTTCTTCAGTATCTTTGTCTAAACTATGACACTTACCATCTGCCAGGTAGCCCCTGAAGCGCTATAATTTAGTGCATCGTTTTATCACCTCCGCTCAAGCACACCGGGACCCTGTCAGGACTCCTCACAACTATGCACGCCAAGCGCTGGAGACGGCATTGTACTGCATATACGTCCAGCGCACTCAACCACAGTTGGCGTCATCATTTTGGAGCCCACCACGAGGGGTTCTTCTGAGACAGAATTCCGCTGGAAACTTGAGCCCAGCGACAGCGCTGCCTCCTGTTGGAGAGCGTGTTTGAACCAAACACTACCGACTCACCACACTTACCAGGCACACTACCAAGACAGACTTTGGATCAGGAGCTTGAGGCTGCCTCAGACAGCCTAGCTGAGAGCTTTTTCCCTTTTTCCTGACCGTTTGAGTACTTAGCAGGCAAAAACCATATGCCGCTTACTCCTCTAGAAGAGTTATCCAGGTTATTATCGCCAGAACCTAGCGACTCAGAGCCAACTGAGCCATTACCTACAACATCAACACTAAGTAACATGAGCACCACCACCCTTCCTACTTCGACAAACACACCTATCGGTATGGATCAGCCAAACAATCAGCGCATGCCACCCAGAAACCACTTCTCATCGCCAAAATGGGACGAAACAAAGCCCTGTGAACTAACGCAGTATTTGCTACGCGACTGTCATGTGACTGACAATACACAGATGAAGGAATATGCCACCAGATACGTCTCATATAATACAGCCAAATCATGGACAGGGTTGAAGGAGTTCCAAGGGCTTACTAGTGACGCAATGCCAAGGCCTTTTACCTATAATGAATGGAAGAAGGCTATCATTCATTTATATCCTGGCGCTGAAGAAGCTACACATTATATAGTTATGGAAATCCAGAAGCTAGTACAGGACACTTTTGTGGCAGGGATTTATACTCTAGGAGCGTTATCAACTTATTATCAAGATTTCCAGCGGATAGCTAGATGGCTGGTCCAAAATGAGAAGTTATACGGGAACAAGGAGCGCTGTTTGTTTCAGCAAGGATTGCCGACCTTGTTATGGACTAAGATTGCGTGATGCTTGGAGATCATTATGCATGACCATCACCCCAAGGAATCCTATGACATAGAAAAGGTCTTTGAGGCAGGAAAGTTGATATTAAAGGATACGGATACGGGTATACCTTTACAGCAACCTGGCACGGATCATGGAGGAATGGCACCCAAGCTAGAGTTGCCAGCACCTAACGCCGCCAATGATCGTAACAGGTACGTCAAGAAGGAGGATTTGGAAAATGCCGTTAACAATGCAGTCACTAATGTCATGAATAAACTGGAGACCTTGATCTCTATTAGTCTTTCGGTGCCTAGAAATAACATACAGACGGGACTTTGCCATTTTTGTGGTGAGGCAGGACATACCATGACCAGGAGTAGATGCGCTATCCTTGAACAGTATTTGTGACAAGGGAAGGCGTGCTGTGGGATGGACAGGAAACTGGTCTTACCTTCGGGTGCTAGCATTCCCCTTTATCTCAAACATAAGACATTCCAGGGATGCATTGACAAGTGGCACCGTCAGAACCCCAGGAACTTAGCGACAGGCAACCTGAATAGCATGGTGACAACAGAAGCCGAGGCGACTCCTCAACATGCACTAATTCACAAAGTACTCCAGCTAAATGCTATGAGTGACCGACCTACGCTGTCCCATGAGGAGAGAATCAAGACACTAGAGAAGGAGCTGAAGTCGCTAAAGAATCAGGTCTTCGATAGGGTGGAGATCAAAAAGGGCAAGCAGCCTTTAAAGGATTATAGACTGTTGAGCATGATGACAGGCCCTGCCTCAGCAAAAGCCTCAACCTCTAGCGCTAATGATGAAGTACCCAAAGCAACCAAAGCGCTGGCTGTTATGGAGCCACCACTGCATCCTTATGCTGGCCTTGGGGGCAACTATGCCCTGCCCCTTAATCGCAACTTTGGAGCACCAGATAAACCTATGGGGAGATATCAACCCACAGCGCCTATGTATGATCTGGAAAAGTCTAAGGTAGTTTTTGATCACATCATGCAAAGTCAGGTTATGCTATTAGTAGGAGAGTTATGCAGTGTGGCACCAGATGTCAGAAACCAGATGCGTACTGCAGTTACCCCTTGACAAAATGTAGCTAACAATGTAACAGCAGTGGATGAATGCGACGACACGCTGCCTGGATTCACATATATAACTGAGATGGTACCACCAGAAATCAAGAAAGAGGCTGCACCACCCAAAGAAGCTACATCTGTAGACCTGGTCAAAACTTACCTCAAATCGCTAAGATCTAGCGATGATCCTGCATCCTGACTGTAGCCCAAGACTCTCACATGATTCGCTCGATTATGCTGACAGTTGATGGGAAAAGCGAAATAGAGTCTATTGTGGACAGCGGATCACAAATTATGTCAATGGCTGCCAACATCGCTAACAAGCTGGGCATCATTTATGACCCAACGATCATTCTTAACATGCAGAGCACTAATGGCATGATTGATCAATCCTTGGGGATGGCCCAGAATGTGCCATGTGCTATTGGCAATCTTACATTCTATCTGCAAATTCACATACTTAGATCACCAGCATATGACTTACTATTGGGAAGGCCCTTTGACGTGCTAGCTTGATCAGTAGTTAAGACAATGTCCGAAGAAGAAACAATGCTAACTATTAGCGACCCTAATTCTGGAGTCAGGAGAACAGTATGGAGATTCCAGAAGCCTGGACCGAGAAAGCGACCTTACATTAGCAACAAACCTTGCGAGTGTTTTCCAGCACCATCAAGGAGATGAGTGATGAGGATCATGGAGATGAAGCGCTTATCTTGGACTATAATCATCGGACTGGGCAAGTAACCTTTATATCACATACCCTTTTAGCCTCTGAAATCTTGAACACTTCTACGTTGCTTACTAGCAAAGCTTTATCCTACTTATACCTCACCACGTCCGATATTACTGAAAATCTTTTGACAGACACTTATTTTGTTTCTACTCCTGATTCCAAAGAACCTTTGATATCCGGTTTTGCTAGAAACCAAAGTTCCATTTATAATATGTTTGCTAACAACAGTACCCCTAAGCGCAAAGGGGTTCAGGTTAAAAAGAAGTACAAGCCAGTAGCGCTTAAAACAAAACCGGTAGCGAGCAGTGTACCCAAAGAATTTTGCATTGAGAGAAAGATCATTGGCGACCTGTTAGTGACCCTTCCTGAACTTAATCTGAATCCGCCACCTTTTGAGCCTACCGGACGATTGACAAAAGAACGTTGGGCGCTATTCCTTAGTGCCCATGATACAGGCTTTTTATTGAAGGCGGAACTAGACGTGTTAATTGATATTATGCGAAAACAGAACAAAGCATTTGCTTGGGAGGATTCAGAACGCAGTAAACTTAGAACTGACTTCTTTCCACCAGTGGTTATACCGACAATACCTCACATACCTTGGACCAAGCATAACCAACCTATACTGCTGGGCATTGAAGCCAAAGTTTGCCAAATCATTCGCTCCAAGATAGCGGCAGGAGTTTATGAGCCTTCCAACTCGGCCTATAGGTCGCGATGGTTTTGTGTACTAAAGAAAAATGGGAAGCTACATATAGTTCACAGTTTGGAACCACTAAACAAAGTCATGATTGATCATTCAGGAGTACCGCCCTTCCCCAATCATGTCGCTGAGTTGTTTGTGGAACAAATATGTGGCGCTACCCTGGATCTGTACGTTGGCTATGATGAGTGCTTAATTCACCCTTCCTCTCATGACTTGACAACATTTCAAATGCCATTCAGGGCGCTACGTCTGGTTACACTTCCCATGGGATGGACGAATTTGGTACCCATATTCCATGATGACATTACATTTATTGGAACCGCTTCCATGAACAGACAACACCTGACCTCCATCCCCAGCGACCTCCAGGAGACTCCAGGTGGACATCCCCAGCATAGACGACACACTGTGCTACATTGACGAGCTCACTCACGGCAACAATAAACAATGCCCTGTGCCCACAACCACCCTGGCCCCTCTGGAACCCAACTTCCATCACGACCCCCTGCCCCACTTCGACCTGCAGAACCCCTCACAGCCTCCAATGCAAGTGCGACCCTCCTGGGTTGAACGTCCCCATGCAACCTGGCACCTGACCCAGCATCTGGCCCCCCCCAGATTGACCTGACACCACTGAA
>QGOA01012854.1:0-21110 GCA_003313075.1 Termitomyces sp. MG16
TGGATTATTTTCACAGTGTTTTTACATTGTTTTGCCAAGAAATATCATTCCCTGCACCCAGTGATTTTTTGATGATATCATGCTTTCCTATTTCATGTTATCTGTTACTCAATTTTTCCCATGATTCTAAAGAATATAAACAAGTAATTTACATCCAAAACAACAATGCAACATACTTTCAACTTTGGATCAGTTTTTGTTGGGTGTGTCACATACTATTCCACCCTCTGAGTCGGATGTCACTAAGGCATCACACCTTAGTGAGATGCTGAATTCACACTCCGCTGCACTGTAAATTATCAACTAAGGCAAAAAGTGACATCTGGCTACTTATAATACAGGGAGAGGAGGGAGGGTTGAAGAAAAAATGACTATAAGACTGTAATGTAGACTAATAAAAATCTAATATGAAAACATGAGTGAGGGGCCGTCATGACCTTCCCATCCATGACTTACTTTAGAGATGATACCAAGGCAGATGGAAACAGCTAAGGTGAGAGGTGAGCTGAGCTCACCGAGTGGCTGTAAATTCATTGGTCTCACCGATAAAAATACAATGTGAAAAAAAGGAATTCAAAGAGAAGAAATAGTATACACAAAGGCTGCAAAAACAGCCAAACTCAGGGTGAGACCAATATAGCATTGCAGCTGGGCACCATAGGAAGCCACGCTATGGTCCAGTATGGAATAACCATAACTGTCCAGACACCAGGCTCACAGAGCCAGGAATATATAGATGTAGCGAACTTTGATCGCTACAACATGATACTGAAAATGCCATTTATGTGGCGTAACAAAGTCATGCTAGACTTTGAGCATTGCCAGGTGCTAGTGAATAGGAAAGTGATCCCAGCAGAATGAGCTACAGCAGACAACACTAAATAATTGCCTGTGACATCACCGTACTATGGAGAAGCGCAAGGATTCTCTCTAACTCGGCCAGCACAAAGCGCTGGCAGTGGAGGATGTGGATGAGGAAGTACAGGCTATGCCTGGGCTGAGCTCAGACCACAACATGGTGATGATGAGCAAGGAGGAGTATCAAGCCTCCAAGATGAGAGATGAGCAAATACTCACTCCTGATGTTTGAGGCACAAAGCCTCCAGATAAATGACAGCCAAAGGCAAAAAAGCTGGAGGACTCAGTGGATGTATGTCCACCTATGTCCTCACAAGTCAAGTTAGATGACTTGAGAGACAGCAACCAAGAGGCAGAAGCCTCATATTGTGAGGACACATGGTTCTTATGGGAGCGACCAGCTCCCCTTCCCAAGTATGACTGGGCATACAACTCCCAAATGCTGCAGGAGTGAAATGAGCTGGTGGCAGCTACATGTGCACAAAATGTGCACCAGCAACAAATGATTGTGACACCAGCATATTGCCAGCCAGCAGCGGACAAAGTGTCCATAGTGTATTCCCTCAAATGCGAGGGGAAAAACCTCATGGCTTGCAAAGCAGTGATAGTGGATTCTCCACGAAGGCTGCACATATCTGATGACAGTGTTAATCAGGTGCTTGCGCTCCGCAAGCAATATGCATAGCAGTCTTGACCACCAGCAGATATGGTGGAAGTTCTTTCCCCAGTACGTCTAAAGGGGAAACAGAAGGTGACAAGCCTTTGTGAGGAAGATATTCCTCCATTGCATTAGCAATGGCAAGAAGAGTTTGCCAATATGGTCAATGGGACCAAGGAGGAGCTCCTGCCATGGTGGGAAGTGAACTATGAGATCAATCTCATGGATGAGAGCAAACAATACAAGTATCACTTGCTGCACTGCCCATATGCACTTCAGGAGCAACTATGCAATAAAACTAATTGCTATTTGAATGCTCAGTGGTGGTCACCATGCACCACTGCTCAGGCTGCACCACTACTATGCATCCCAAAGAAGGATGGAACCCTTCAAACAGCTCTTGATGCACATCAGCACAATGACAATACCATAAAGGATGTAACTCCTTTACCAGATCAGGAGGTGATCCAGGAAGACATGGCTCGAGTGAAGTATTGCTCAAAGATTGATCTTACTGATGCCTATGAGCAGGTGCGCATTTGCACCAAAGATGTACCCAAGACCATGTTTGTCTTGATCATGGGCACGTTTACAAGCAACATAATGCAGATTGGGGACTGTAATGCCCCCACAACCTTTCAGAGGTTAATGACCTCTATATTTTGAGACGTGATAGGATGCTTTATGCACATCTACTTAGATGATATATTCATCTATTTGGATTCCATGGAGGAGCATGAGCAGCACCTCAGAGTTGTATTTGAATGACTATGCAAGTACAAGCTATACTTGAAATGGAAAAAGTGTGAGCTTTACACTCAAAGTATAGACTGCCTAGGGCATGTCATTGATGAGCGGGATATACATCCTGATCAGGACAAGCTTGACTGCATTCAGGAGTGGCGCACACCACAAAACTACAATGACATCCAATAGTTCATTGGCCTTGTCAACTATATATCAAGCTTCTTGCCCGATGTTACTGCCTATACTGGGCCACTCATGGCCATGATGCAGAATGGGTCACTGTTCAATTGGAGGCTGCTGCACCAGCGGTGCTTCAAAATGGTCAAATGGATCTGTACGAAGACTCCGGTAATTTGACCAATTGACCCTAGACAGGACGAGCCTATTTGGCTTATTTGTGACATGTCTAAGACAGGTGTTGGTGCCATGTATGGCCAGAGGAGTAGCTGGCAGACTTGCTGGCCAGCTGGGTTCATGTTGAAGAAGTTCATGACCACCCAGCAAAATTATGCTGTGCACGAGCTAGAGACCCTAGCTATTCTTGAGGCCCTCCTCAAGTGGGAGGATAAGCTGATGGGATACCCCATCCATATCATAACTGATCACAAGGCACTTGAGTTCTTCAAAACTCAGGTGAACTTGTTGCCACATCAGCAACATTGGATTGACTACATGTTGAGATACCAGTTCTACATCACCTATGTTAAAGGTGAACTCAATAAAGTGGCAGACTGCCTGTCTTGCTACTTTGAGAGTGATGTAGTTGGAGAGGCTCATGAGCCTCATGAGTATGTGCAGGCAGACTGCTGCATAGATCCAGACAGGGAGGATCTACCTCTCCACTGGTACTAGGAGATCAGGGAACATGTACTGGACGTATGCACAATGTGCAATGATGAACACAGGCAAAGTACTCGCCTCAGGGAGCAGCATGAAGAGTGGGACTTAGCCGCCCAGCTGCTCAAGGAGCATGAAGTCATGAAACCAGCGTCAGCTGGGGAATCCAAGCGCCCCAATCAACCCTTCACTCTGGCTGAAATGCTAGAAAGCAAATTGCCTTCATTCCAGCCATCTAGCCTGGGCAACGATGACTTCCATATGGAAGTGGTGCAGGAGTATGGACATGACTCCCTCTTTACTGAGATAATCACCCATTCCAACAACCACCCTCAGTTCAGGCAGGGGCCTGATGGACTGATCACAATGGAGAACTGTCAAGGAGTAGCAGTGGTTTGCCTTCTCTGTACACGAACTATTGTAATGTGGGTACTGGACCAGGCCCATGCCCTGGTGAGGCACCTTGGTGCTGCATGGACATTGGGATACATCCATAGGTGGTATTGGTGGCCATGCATGGCCCAGGAGGTTACCAAGTTCTGCGCATCATGCACAGCATGTCAGAGGGCAAAGTTGCTCCCTGGATCTCCTGCCAGGAAGCTGCACCAGCTACCCATGCTGGTGAAACCTTGAGACTCCATTGGAATGGACTTTGTAGGTTCCTTTTCTGAGGCTAGAGGATTTGACTACCTCTGAGTAGTGATATGTCGCATGACAAGCATGGTGCACCTTATACTGGTGCAAACAATGCTGATGACTAAGGAGCTGTTGTAGATCTACCTCAGAGAGATTGTTAGGCTGCATGGGCTGCCTAGTATCATCATGAGTGATTGTGACTCAAAATTCACATCGCAATAGTGGAGGGGGCTCCACAAGCTGTTAGGAGCTAGACTTCTCATGTCAACTTCATTCCATCCTCAAATGGATGGGCAAACTGAGTGGGCCAACTACAGTATAGGCCAGATCCTGAGAGCAGTTGTTTGCTCTAATCAATGAGACTGGGTGGACTGGTGTCCACTCACTGAGTTTGCAATTAACACGAGTATCTTGGAGATGACAAGGTATGCACCCTTTGAGCTCAATGGAGGGTACTTGCCCTCCATGCTGCACAAAATTTGTGCAGATGTGATAGCCCACCAAGGCATAGTCAAGTTCACTAGGCAGGCCCTGGAGAATATTGCAGCAGCACATGATGTTATCGAGATGCAAGTCTTTCAGGCAAAAAATGCCAATCACTGTAGGCGAACAGATCTGCCAATATCAGTGGGAGCGTTGGTCTACCTGTCAATGTGTAACCTGAGGCTTTCTAAGGAACTGGCAAGTAAACTTTGCCTGAAATGGGTAGGCCTATACCATATGCTAGACACAGAGCCAAGTACCTCCAACTATGTGCTGGAGCTGCCGCAGGCATTACAGGAATGACAAATTGTTCTAAAGTTTCATGTGTCACTGTTGTGACCATATAGCGATCCAATGATGTGTTGTTCCCTAACAGGGCAACCCTGGGCCCCTATGACTTTGGGGCACGAGATGATGATGAATGGTTCATTGAGTGCATCATAGGGCACCAGTGGACTGAGTGGAATATGCTCAAGTTTGAGGTATGATGGTCCCTTGGGGACACAACATGGGAGCCATACTCCCATTGCTCCAAGCTGGTGGCACTTGACCGTTATTTGGAGTTGAAGGGTGTTAAGCACCCACATCAGTTAGGTAAGTGCGCCAGTGCTTAATTTGATTGGCAGTGCCAATTGCAGCTTGGCTGAGTTGGTCAGCAATTGTGGCTGAGACATGCCTTAAAATTTGAAATTTCTTTTTTCCCTTTCTTTCCTCAACCATGGACAACATGCCCATAGACAGCAGTGAGCAGCAGTTTGAGCTTGCACCATTGGTCTTACTGTTGGCTGAAGGGGGGGCAGATGGCTCCCCCACTAACCCAAAATGTGCCCTAGTGGGGACAATCACAACAGGCTGTGGGCTTCCCACAGCAGCAGCAACACCCAGCAATGGGCTACTCACTGCAGCAGCCAGTGATCAGTGGCTATTCACCACAACAACTTATGCAGGGCAACTTTATGTCCTAGAACGCATCTGTGGGTGTGTAACATATCGTATTAGTTGACTAATTAATATACAATTATATTAATTATTTATCATTACTTTACATACATGCTGGCTGCCTTACATAAGGCAGCCAATTTTACTGTCATACTTTGTAGTACTAGAATCGACTATCAATCTGGTTCTGTTGGTGTGACCGTAAGGCTAAGCTATACTTGACTTTGTTTCACTTTTTTGAACTTTTTAGGTTCAATTCTGATACTACAGACAAAGACTACATGTCTAGACCAATAGCCTAGACTGTGATTGCATTGAACAGTGCATCAACTTCTTTGACGCACGCTTCCAGATTAATAGAGACGTAGCAATGCCTGATTGGATGGAGACCAATCAATCTGCTGAACCAACACGCAATGGTGAGACCATCAACAAGTCGTTGGCATATCCTCAATCTGCGGTGACTGACACGGGTCATCCTGGGTCAGAATATACTGAGGCCAAGTCTTCCCAGCAGCCTCAGGGGATGCCAGGAGGGACGCAATGGAGTGAAGTGCGGCCGACAGCTGCGCCAAGTGGTGCAGCAAGATCAGGGGCAGCTGTAAAAGACCTGGAACAGCAATCCAGCAGGGAACATGAATTTTCCATGCAGACTGGGAGGTCAGGGCGACAGTTCCAGAGCAGGAGTAGTGCTCAGGGACCAACTGAAGGTCACAGACCTTCGTCGTACTTCCTGGGGAAGATGCCGAGGCCTGAGGCGGGCAGTTGGAGAGTGCCAACTGAATCCACCCCACTGACACAACGTCAGCAAGGAGTTGGAGTGCCGCAGGAAATGACAATCCCTGAGCAAAGAACGCTGGCAGTATATTGGGAAGACAAAACTTCCAATGACAAGGAGAGTGGACGGAGTGAGTCCACCCTTCAGGTTCAGTGTGCTATGCTATGGAAAAGATACCCTAGCATTACGAAGAATACTACACGTGCTCGACTAGGACTGTATGTACTGAAACACATACAGTTGATACAGGCTAGAGGTGATAATGTACTTCAATTGAATACCGTTGAATACATTATGTTGTATGTTCAGATTCTTGAGCTGGAAGCCCAAGCATATATGTACCGCAAGGCTAGACAAGGATCAGCTGCCTCGACTCCAGAAGGGGCAAACTTGATTCCGAGTATACCCCCGGTGGCAAAGCCAGAGTTGTCTTCCCACCTGGAAGAGGCGATGAGCAATATATATGTGCCCCAGCAAGCAGGAGAGTCTGACGAGCAGTTCGCTGCAAGATTTGCAGCAGCACAGAGACAAAATGTATTCAGAGGTCAATGAAGGAGACCTCTGTCGACAGCTGAATCGGTGTCTACCATACCTGTGGTAGATAGCAACCTACCCGATGTAGTACTTGGTAGAAGTATTACTTGATAGTTCTGGGGCTTGCTAGTGTAGAATATGACCTTGAATTCACACTGACTTTGATGACGAAAGGGATAATTATTATCTTGAATGCGTTTAATAATTTTGCAAAACGCTGAGGTTTTTGAGGAATTATAATATTGAATGAGAATAATAATATTCCCACAAGTCGAGGTTTCTTAACAAACTCCAGCCTAAGTGATTCACTCCCTGGGAATCACCGAGCCTTTGCCTATCAATTGCCTGTCCATTCTCTACTAAACTTGGGCTATTTATACTGTTTTTCTGGTGCACAGACCACTACCTACATATGACTCTTTGTCGGAAACTCTCCAACTTCCAAAACGTATTTGATAGTCCAATTTCTCTTTTGGGAGGCCTGTTTCAGTGCCACCCATTCCACTATTCAACTTCTCGTTCTGCCATTCTTCCGGATGTTTTGGATTGCCACTTCCCCATTTGCTTGAGCTCCATTTAGCATGATCCCATTCATAGATCCTTCTTTCCTCTTTTAGCGCCTCCCTGCATTGCTTACTTCTTTTCTTTCCTCCTTCTGGTTATGTCAAATTGAACATTGACTGATTTGATGATGAAATTGAGAAATTATAATATTGAATGACAATAATAATTTCCCAATTTCATCCTATTCCATCCATTGCCAGCTTCCATGCTTTTCCTCTCCATGACAGTGGTTAGACTCTTGTTGAGCTGATAGTTTGAACTGGTCCCTGCCTGTTGTTCTGTACTTTTCTGTGTATTTGTTGGGATGTTTTTGGAGATGGTTATTTGTTGAGACTGCTACCAGGAGGCTTACAGTTTTCAGCCCATGATTAAATGTTTATTTTGACTTCTGGTGCATGGTGTGTCCCTGACTGCTGGTACAGCGTCGTATCACCGAAACGGGGGAGCCAAGGCACCCTCACACAAAACAGGAATCAGTGGAGAATATTTCACTGACAAATCAAGTGCCGTTGGCTGATAAGTTTGCGGAGAGGGTAGCTTATCAGCGCATGCGGAACCAAGACCTGAAATGCCAGGGACACTCCTGGATAGATGACCAGGGGATTTTATTCGATGGGATAACACCCATCAACGAGATGAGAAGGCAATATGTCCAACGGACACGTCAGCCTGACACTAGGAGGGGGGACCCGCCCTGGCGGATCCAAGCCAAGTCCCTGAAAGACAGGTGACAGAAGAGCTAGGGGGACAGGAGAGCCCACTGCATTGGAATGATGCAGGGAAAGTGCACTATACAGGTCACCGACCAGTACGTGCATTCTCTGTAGTACCTCCAGCAGAAGGTAGGAATAAAACGCCTGGGATAACTGAGGCAACAAAGGTGTATACTGAGAATATGCACCAACGCCTCAGTAGCATAATTGACGATGCGGTAGGCATAGCATTGCGCCTTCCCAAAGGTATCAAACCGCATAAGGCGGAGTCAAAACACATCCAACCATACAGAGGGGAGTCCAAGTTTAGTGACTTGGAAAACTGGACGATGAATGTGTGCAACCATCTGGCAGCATGCCAGTATGGGGGGGATCGTCTGGATCAAGAACGTGTATTTGTTCTCCTGGAGCTCCTAAACAGACCGGCCAAGGCCTGGTTTCGACATCATGTCTTGCACTACAATCGTGCATGACAGCAATGGACATTCAAGGATGTAATCCTTGAATTGTATAACCGGTTTGTAAGTGCATCCACCATGCAGGATGCTTGGGAGGCGTTCATTGCAACGTCCTACACCGAACAATTGAGTGTTCATGGTTTCTATGACACCTTGATAGACCACGCACAGAATATGTCTATTTACCCAGACAACTGGGTAATGATCGATACCTTTCTGCATGGGATACCCGACGCAATGAGAGAGTCTCTCATTTGTGATGACGGGCTATCGCCCAAAGTGAATACCATTGAGGAGTTCGTAGTGCATGTGTTGCGCTACGAGCAAGCCCACAAAATAGCACGACACTTTGGGCTACATAGCTCAAAGGTTCATTCAATGAACAAGACCGAGCCTTGGAAGGTAGGCACCTTCTGGGCCCATCGAAAAGAGATGGTGGGCAATACAAACCTGAGGTTCGTGATAAGAGCAGCACCTCGGCAGGAACAACACTTCCATAGCGACCGGCCTGGGGACCGTAGGGATGCACCAGCACAGGACATTCAGAGGAGTCCGCGCTGAGAGGGTGCTCAGCCGCATCAGACTGCTGGTGAGGCTAAAGTGCCGACACCAACTGGGCCACCGAAGTTTGAAGCAGCTCGCCCTTTTGTGGCAAATAAGTGCTTCAAATGTGGCCAGCCTGGGCATTTCGCGAATGCATGTCTAGTGGGCGGTAGACGGCCTATGGTGAAGCCACGTGCATATGTACAGGCAGCCCACACTGCTATCCCAGATGCTGAAGGGATAGACTCAGGAAATGAACCTGATGTGGAAGACGAAGAGGTGGTGAACCTCAGTCCGGATGCACCAGAGGATGAAAACACCTTTGTGGTAGAAGAGTTGTTGGATGACAAATACGTTGAGGTTGACGTATACGACAACGACTATTACACCCGGGAGTCAGACTCAGAATTCATGGGAGCTCTGACGGACTACCTGGCCAGCGCATTAGACCGACCAGTTGGAGCAGCCAATGTGAAGGTGTATAAAGTACACCTTTGCAAGGCTCCGGAGAAGCTGGTAAGGCCGGTGTTGAAGCGTGAAGACAAGGAGTGTCTGGCGTCGTATGTTGAGGTGAATGGCCACAAGGCGTGGACATTGTGGGATTCAGATAGTATGACTACTGGGGTGACACCTCAGTTTTGCCAAGTGCATGATATTTCTGTGAGTGAGTTGAAGGAGCCACTACTCCTTCAATTGGGTACTGTGGGCAGCCAAGCTGCAGTACAGTTTGGCACGCAGGCGAGTATTGCCTGTGCAAAATCAAGGACGAAAGAGTACTTTGACATGGCGAATTTTGATCGTTACGACATGATTATAGGCACACCGTATATGAGAAAGCACAATGTTCTGCTGGACTTCAAGAAGAATGAGATAGTGGTGGATGGCACCACCATTCCTGCAGTGCAAGTGACCATAGATAATGGCGATGGACATCTCCATCGACACCGCACCACGGAGAGGAAGGTGCTAGTCAGGCAACACTGACTAGATGGAGGCAAGAGATCGCCTATGGTGGAGGATGGAGAGGATGAGGAGCAAGCTCGTGTGAGCTTGCCAACGGATAGTCCAGCGGTGTTGATGCTGGAAAGTGAAGCTGTAGAGTACAAACGTACTCTGAAGAGGGGGGAGAGCCCCAAGATGAAGTGTGAAAAGCAGAGTAAGCCTGAGGACAAGTGGCCTCAGCACACAGCAAGCACAGAGTGCCAACTGACATCGTTGCGAGTGAAGGTTGAGGACTTAGTAACGGATGACGAACAAGGACTGATGGAGGACGAGGCATCCTCCACACATACAAATTAGTCAATCTGGGATCGACCAGTACCTCATCCCACGTTTGAATGGGCGTTTGATCCACGAATGCCTGCTGAGTGGAATGAGCTAGTAGCATCGATGTTTGCGTGGAATGGACCACAATGGACGTCAAAAGAGGAGTTGTATCGTCAGGCTAGTGATGATGAGATATTGCCACTGAGTGAGGTATTCTTCGATGGACTGTCTGTGACGTCGCGGAGAAGCAAGAAGGAAGTGCCTGTGCGACTGCACACGCCGGATGACAGTGAGCTGAGGATTACTGCCCTCAGAGAGAAGTATGGCTGCCCAGCTGTACAAGCAAAGCTGTCCAGGCATCCACGCAAGGATGTGGACCAGAAGGGCAAAGGTAAAACCAGTGATTTTACAAAGGAGGACATTCTGGACCTACGATTGCAGTGGCAGCAGGAATTTGGGGACATTCTGAACGGAACCAAGGAGGAGTTACCTCCTTGGCGGGAGGTCAACCATGAAATCAACCTTATTGATGAGAATAAGGTGTATAAGTATCACTTGCCACAATGTCCAATGGCGCTGCAGCAGCAGCTCTGAGACAAGACCAATCGGTACCTGAGAGCCCAGTAGTGGGAGGCCCAACCAGCATCTCAAGCTGCTCTGCTATTGTGCATTCCGAAGAAAGATGGTACATTGAGGACAGCGTTGGATGCTCACCAATGCAATGACAACACCGTAAAGGATGTGACACCACTCCCAGATCAGAAAGTGATTCGAGAGGATGTTGCAAGAGCAAAGTTCAGGTCAAAAATTGACCTGACGGACACTTATGAGCAAGTGAGAATTTGCTTGTCTGATATCCCAAAAACAGTGTTCTCGTCGATCACGGGAACATATGTGAGCAATATTATGCAGATAGGAGATTGTAATGCTCCTGCAACGTTTCAGAGGTTGATGACCTCCATCTTCCGGGATGTTATCGGAAGGTTCGTCCATATATATTTGGACGACATATTTATATACTCCGATTCAATCAAAGAACACGAAGAGCATCTTCGTGTTATTTTCGAGCAACTGAGGTCTAATCTGCTGTACCTCAAGTGGAAGAAATGTGAACTATATGCCAAGATAGTAGACTGCCTCGGACACAAGATTGACAGTCAGGGTATTCACCCTGACCAGGACAAAATCAATCACATACGCGAATGGCGTGTGCCTCGTAACTATAATGATGTGCAAAGATTCATGGGACTAGTGAACTATATCAGCAACTGTCTGCCTGATATTACAGCGTATACTGGACCTTTGATGTCCATCACGCAGAACGGAGCTCCATTTATATGGAGACTTATACACCAACGCTGTTTTGAGATGATCAAGAGGATCTGCTCAAAGACGCCAGTCATTTGCCCCATAGATCCCAGACGTGATGAGCCAATTTGGCTCATCTGTGATGCCTCAAAGACCAGAGTAGGTGTAATGTATGGCCAGGGAAGTTCCTGGCAGAATTGTTGACCGGCTGGGTTCATGTCGAGGAAGTTCACCTCGGCCCAACAGAATTATGTGGTTCATGAGCTCGAAACGTTGGCGATACTTGAGGCACTCCTCAAGTGGGAAGACAAATTGATGGGATATAAGATCCACATCATTATGGACCATAAAGCACTTGAGTTCTTCAAGACTCAAGCAACGTTGTCCCCCCGGCAATGCCAGTGGATTGACTATATGTCTCGCTACAACTTTGACATCACATATGTCAAAGGCGAACTGAACAAAGTAGTGGACTGTCTCTCGAGGTATTTCGAGAGCAATAGAGTTGGAGAACACCATGATATGCATGAGTATGTCGATGCAGATATCCGTATTGATCCTCAGGGCGATGATCTTCCATACCATCGCTACAAAGAGGTGAAGGAGCATGTGGTCGAGCTTTGTGCTATGCAAGCAACCGAGCTGCGACGCAGTCAACGACTGCAGGAGCGGCAAGAGGGGCGAGACATAGAAGCTGAACAATTAGAGCAGGCTCAGCCAAAGGAGGCAACAATGCCATGCCAGGGCGAGACTGGGAGCAGTCGTGGACCGTATGGCCATGACATTACGCTCGCTGATGCGTTATTGCCTACAGGAGAGTATCGTAACCCTCCTGTTCCTCACACCGATGAGTACCTACGGAAGGTACTGAGGGGCTATAGCTGCAATGCATTCTACACAGAAATCTGGCAGAACGCAAACGCCCACCCACGCTTCAGCGTGGATGAGAAAGGACTGGTCCAGATAACGAATGTTTGAGGGCATGACGTGGTGTGCTTACCACGTGACCAAACATTAATCATGCAGATTGTCACTCAAGCGCATGAGGTTGTTGGTCACTTTGGAACCAACAAAACACTGGAATACCTGAGGCAATGGTACTGGTGGCCTCAGATGCAGAAAGAAGTGATGCAGTTCTGCCAGACCTGCGAGGTCTGCCAGCAGTCGAAGACCAGCAATAGAAAGCCAGCAGGGAAGTTGCATTCCTTGCCCATCCCAATGAAGCCGTGGGACTCCATTGGAATGGACTTTGTTGGTCCATTCTCTGAGTCCAAAGGTTATAACTACCTTTGGGTGGTTATTTGCCAAATGACCAGTATGGTGCACTTGATACCAGTGCACACAACCATTACTGCGTCCACATTATCCTGGCTCTATTTGAAGGAGATTGTAAGGCTTAATGGCCTTCCAAGTTCGATCATGAGCGATTGAGATGCAAAGTTTACGTCTCACTGGTGGCGAGAACTTCACAAGCTCTTGGGAGCTAAGTTGCTCATGTCTACATCGTTTCATCCACAGACAGATGGACAGACAGAGTGAGCAAATAGAAGTATTGCCCAGATCTTTCGTACAGTGGTCCGACCGGACCAACATGACTGGGTAGATAGGATACCGCTAACCGAGTTCATGATCAACGCAAGTGTGTCAGAGACCACAAAATATGCGCCATTCGAGCTCAATGGAGGGTACATGCCCTCCATGCTGCACGAACTAAGGATGGATAGAGTCGTTCACAAGGGGGTGAAGGACTTTGCACGGCAAGCATTGGAGAATCTAGCCAATGCACACAACGCTATCATTGCTGTGTGTGTTATACAGGCATGCCATGCAAATGATAGGCGGAGTGAGGAACCAGAGCTAACGCCTGGGACGTTAGTATATTTGTTGACAGAAAACTTGAATCTTCTGAAAGGAAGGGCGAAGAAGTTGTGTCCAAAATTCATTGGACCATACAGAGTCTTGGTCGTGGAACCAAGCACATCAAACTATGTTCTGGAGCTGCCTGCAGCTCTGCAAGCACGCCAGATTGGGCCTAAGTTTCATGTATCGTTACTTAGGCGATATAATGCAAATGATGATGCTATGTTCCCTAATTGGGTGACGCCCAAGCCATATGATTTTGGTGCCAGTGATGAACAGGAATGGTTTGTCGAGGACATCCTGGGCCATCGGTGGCAGGGAGAAACGCATCTCGAATTCGAGGTATGATGGAGTGCGGGTAATACAACATGGGAGTCGTATCACACATGTGCCAAGTTGGCAGCGTTGGATCGGTACTTAGAACTGCAGGATGTGAAGCGCCCAAATCAGCTTGCTAAGCGCTCACGTGCTTAGATTGATAGCAGTGATAAGATGTAGGCCGGATCAGTCGGAGCTCGAATCAACTGAGTGTCTGATCTGGATTGGATCACGGTTGTTCTGGATAGATAAGATGGAGATTGATCTATCTGATGAGATAATGCAGATTGTAATGCGGAGTTGGCGTTTGGATCAGGTTATGTAACCTGATGATGGGGAATTTAGTATGTTTTTTTCCACCGACACATCGACATTTTCGCATTACCATATCGTACCCTTACCAGCGTACGACCAGTGAGCAGCAGCCTCAGAACCCACAGGGTTCTGGAGGAGGGGGGGATCGCCCCCAGCAAAACATTCAGCAGCCTGTAACGACGCCAACTGTGGCGTCGTATCCAGTGGTGTCCCAGTTTAGGCAGAACCCAGCCCAATTTGGACAACCTCCGCAGTTTTATTCGCCGTTTTTCCAGATGCCATACTTCCCAGGACCAGCTGGTCCTGGACAGCAGATGGGAGGACAGATTATGTGGGGTATGCCAATGCCGATGCAGCAGATGCAGATCCAGAGTGCAAGTACACTCCTTTCAGATGAGAAAGCACTAACTGCACCACAGGTAGCACCCATGGACGTAGACGATGACACGGGGCATCAACAGCAAGAAAAGAGTGAGGTGGTGCAACCTCGACGACAACAAGAGAGGACGCCGCCTCCGTGAGAGACATATAGAAGAGACTGGAGGCAATCGCCTCTGAGGAGTACCGGGGCACAAGGAGGCGGGCCTCAGGAAATAGTAGGGTGCAGACGGGATGAACTGTCAGCAAGGACGCAGAATCAAGGTCAACCCTGATCTCGAACACCGCCCCAATGAGCATCTCTGTCACCTCGTTGTGCACCATCTCCGCGGCGCTTCTTGTATGTGGAGAAAGAGAAAGGAAAGGAGATTGGGACACCGTCGGAGGTTTTGGACCCTCAGGCAGAGGCAGTCTGGAGACGCCTCATATCTGCCGGCCAGCGAGTGCCACTGGAGTCCGCGTTTTTGGCAGATCCGGTGGCTCAGGTGGTGATTACGGGCCTGCTCGATGAGATTGTTATGCTGCAGCAGCGTAACGACAACATGATTAAAACATTCACGAACACTATGAAGAAGCGTCCATCGTTGTCGGAGGAGCAACCTGAGGCAAAACGCCTCAGAGCGCGTGATGCAGTACCAGAGGATGGGATGCGGGAGTCTGGAGAGCTCACTCCAATTCCGTCCGAGTTACATGACAAGCCTGTGGAGGATGACACAAGTTTATGAGGATTGTCCTTGTCAACACATGCGCCCTCCCAGCAGTCAGGGACAAAGCGGCAGGATGAGGTGGTCCTGTCGGAAGTGGAGTTTGGAGCAGATGTCCCATGAGGAGCAGACAGAGTAGTAATGCGGTTCGGAGCAGTGGTGCAGTTTGAGGCACCACTGAGGGCGTATGCGTTTGCGATCTCCATAAAGGACATGAGAACGGACGCCAAAGTAGAAGGGCGACTCCTGATGTTATCTGTGCTTGGACTGAATGAACCAAGCGACGGGAGTGATTATGGGGAGTCATCAGATGAGATCCCCTTGGAAGGAGAAACCCCCACTAAACGCTGAGTGCGTTTAGACAAGAAACACAAGAGAGAGGCTTGGAGGAAGCACAAGGCCGCCTGGCAGGCAAAGGTCAATAAAGACCGGGAGGAGCAGGCCACAGGCCGTATTCCTGATGGCCTCAGTGTGTTTGTCAGCGGGACGTCAGTGGAGCGGTCAAATTGGTTCTACGGCAGGGCACTCAACCGCCACTTTTACTACTCCCAACTCACCAATATGGTATTTGTGAGCGATGAAGCCTTGGCCGCAAAGACACACAAGGAAGAGAAAGGAGAGAGGTATTACCATACCTCGAAGGAGTTGAACTGTGTGGTACCAAGGGGATTCCCGATGAATCCCCAGCAGTTGCAAAAGCTCTATGAGCTTTCACAGAACAAGTTCACATCAGTGTCACTACGCACTGAAGCCTATTATCTGTTGCGCGAGTTTCAGCGCATCAGTATTAACTATTACACTATGATGAGGGATAGGACGATGACTCTGGTGTGTTCACCAGAGTACGAGCACATTTTGCCCCCTCTGGATCTTTCCTCCCATCACATGAACATTGTGGTCATGCTGACCCCAGACGGGTACCTGCGATGGAAGGACCGAGCCAGAAGACCGTTTTTTACGCTTTCCAGGTTTGATTCCAAAGGTGTACATTTTACCTTCGATCTGGACAAGCTGGTGCAGAATGTACTCTACTTCTGTCAACCAGGAATGATGAATTTGGTATATGGCATTGCAGTGGATCGAGCGTATCGCATTCACTGGCGTACTCTTCTGGGCCACGCCCTGACATGTGGACTGTCCCCCTCAGGAAGAGCTCGGGGACGTTTTGCAAGGCTGTTGGCCTTGATTATTGTGTGTCCTGGACTGTATCGTGAGGCGGTTGCTGATTACGACGCTGTCAACCCTAGCACCCCCTTTGTACCAATGAGCTGGACTGATGTCCAGTTCCAACCCCCGTATTTTAACGTGGCTAATGCCGTCAACATCACCGATGCTGACGTGCTTCATGCTATGATAGCCAACTGCATACCTGTAGAGTGGGTAGATCATGCCTATACCTTCAGCGTGGTCTACCTCGAAAATCAGTTTCTTGCAGCCACAGCATCCATTGACCAGTTCTGCGAGGTCGACAATGAACGTCATCGTCGACTGAACATCTATGGAGAGCCCCCAGCCATCACGCGGTGGGACGATTGGCGATTGCCCACAAATGACGATATGATTCGTCTTCACGCACTACTCGCCCACGAGTCTGCTCAAGGTCATGAGTACCTTGAAAGTGGACTGTATTATCCTGTGGGGATGAACTCCAACCGTCGAGATTTATGGCAACGCTGTTTTCGACACGGGCCATATCCCCACTTTCCATTGCACCCTTCCACGTCAGTTCAGGCTCCTACAGCCTCAACATCATCGGGCCCTGTTGCCTCATCATCCTCAGTTAACATCGACAATGAGATGAGGATTGATACGGTCCGCAAGTTGTCGCATCTGCCGTCTGCGTAATTATCACAGATGACTTGGACCTTTTCAAGCCATGGAGGACCAGAGTGCCTCTACATTGACCTACTTATTGACCTGGACAAATTGTCCCTCCTTACATCGAGACTGATTACCAGTCTCAAAGGGGGGCATGTAACATATTGTATTAGTTGACTAATCAATATACAATTATATTAATTATTTATCATTACTTTACATACATGCTGGCTGCCTTACACAAGGCGGCCAATTTTACTGTCATACTTTGTAGTACTAGAATCGACTATCGATCTGGTTCTGTTGGTGTGATCGTAAGGCTAAGCTATACTTGACTTTGTTTCAGGGTGGTTTTCTGCCTTTTCAGATGGCACAGGGCACTTATGCACCACATCACGCTGAGAGCCAATCCCAGCAAGTCCAGCACAGGGGGCTATTTAGCCTCCAAGTGATGTCAGGATGGAGGCAGCTTGCCTCATACTGGCAAGGGGGCCAATGGAGGCACATCCTTTGCCCCAGTTTATGGTCCCAGCACACTACCCTGGCATGGCTGGTGTGCCAGCAATGATGCCATACTCCCTGGCTTGGATGGGAGCTTGGGGTGCAATGCCCCAGTACAGTGCCTTGTATGAGGTGCCCACCGAGGAAGGCAAATCGACCTTCCAGGCAGCAACAATGCCAGCTGACAGTTCAGAGGGATGTAGATCATCCCCCCTGCCAGCAAAGATAGCCAGTGAGAGCACAGAAGCTCTCAATACAGAACAAAGCAGCAAGTCTCTGGCTGATGTGCCAACAGAGACCCTGGCCAGGCTCTCCTTGTTACAGCAGCTGGAGATGCCGCACCAACCTGAGCCCAGCTCAGAAGAAGAGTCACATCCTCAATGCAACAAAGGAAAAGCATGGGCTGTTGAACCCAGTCTCAACCAGGACTTAGTCCTGGCTACTCTCCTCCAACGCCTGGGGGACAATGAGTACGATGTACCTGCAGACTCATCGTTTCTCCATGATGTGGAGGCTGTCATTCTCATCAGTCGGATAATGGACGATATGAATCACATGTGTGCTCAGTGCAAAACTGATCTCCTTGCCCTATCAGCTGCTTGTAAGCAGCAGACTACACCCCTGAGTTA
This sequence comes from Termitomyces sp. MG16, assembly GCA_003313075.1. NCBI lineage: Eukaryota > Fungi > Basidiomycota > Agaricomycetes > Agaricales > Lyophyllaceae > Termitomyces > Termitomyces sp. MG16. The sequence goes on from QGOA01012854.1 coordinate 17,846, forward strand.
GGACACCGACTCTAGCAAAAGGGCATGTTAGCAAGGAGTAGAGGATGCACTGATGAGCCTGCATTGTGGCTGGCTATAGATAGCACCAATATCCACACCTCACATGAGCCCACTAGTACCACCAGAAGCGCCATGCTTTAGCACTTCCAGCGCTATTTTTTCCATATTTTTATACTAATAACTCACAGCTACAGACTCCAATTACTCTTAGACCACTTTTTATGGCACCACTTATTTTTCGCACCACTGTTGACACCTTGCCGTACCTTGCCACTTGCATTCCAAGGCTATATACTTACATGGACACTTGGCATTAGTCAATCCAGCATAATGCTTTTAGCTAGTGGCAGCACTTACAGGATGGAATGATAAAGTATTTCTATAACAGCATCATTATGGACATTTTTACTACACAATTCAATTCACCACATTTACTTACATTCTTATCAGTTTACCACCCTCTAGCAGTGCTTATTCTCTTAGCGTTGGCTAACTTCCTTTACTATAAATACTTACTTTTTGTTAGTAGTACAGGGAATTAATTTGGCAGTAGAGATTGTATCCCAACATTTTGGTCACTATATGCAACAGACTACCTCTTGTTGACTGTGTCAAGCAAGGGGACTCTGCTCTAGTTTTTTCTCTCTCTCTCTAGTGCCTTGCAACTATGGCTTGGCTTTTGTGCTTAGATCTGCTAAGCAACCTTGTCTTTTATCATCACATTCTAGGTGCTAACACTTAGTGCCTCTTAGTGACCCTCTTCCACACCTCTTAGCACCTTCCTTAGCAACTTTCCCACACCTCTTAGCGCCTTCCTTAGTGACTTTTCCATGCTCTTAGCACTTCCCCTTAGCAACTTTTAGTGCACTGTAGCCATGTTTTGGAGCCTTATGCAAGTGCCACCAATCACCCACTTTCCTTGCCACCAACCTCTTGCCTACCATGTGTTTTCTGGGACCTGTCCAGGACTCTCTCACACATCTAGCATGCCCAAAGCTATATCGGCTAAGTAGCTGTACTAATGATAGTGCACGCAGTACTCAGCATGATTTGGGCGTCATCAGCACCCTCCTGCTCGACTCAGTTGAGCATTGCCATTTCTGGCTGGGAGGCTGGTCTAGGACAGGACATCCTCTCCTATGACAATGTCCCTGCTCCAGCTGCCCTCCGGCTAATTCAGCACCTTGCTAGTGGCACATCTGAGGTTGTGTCTTTGCAACCATTATCCATGGTATCTACCATGCACTCTGGGAGCAGAGTTTTTGGGGTGTCAGTACATGCCCCACTAAGGCTAAAGCCTCACAACCCCAAAAAGATTGTCAGAGTAAGCACCCGGAAGGGCACACATATGTTAACGTGCACTTCTCTGAGGATGCCCTGAAAGGGACCCCAGAGACTAATATCCTCTTTTTACCTGCAGTATTGGTAGAGGGCCCTTCAGCCCAATACTCCCAATGTGTGTGGGCAATAGACCCACATTCAGAGAATGCTGTGCTGAAGAGGCTGCCATCTCCACCCTCTGATGACAAATGGTATGAGGAGCCTGAAGAGGCTCATATGGAATCCCCAGTGCTGCATGAAACTGCAGCACAACGCATGACATGCAAGCAGCACAACAGTAATTGATGGGCCAAGATGGACTGTTGGGTGCAAAATAGCACCAAACAAGGAGCTGCCCTCCTCAAAGATGAGACTGGGCACATTCCTGATGTGCTCAGTGTTGTGATCTATTATGATCACACTATTGAGCACCAGAACTCATTCTTTAGTGCAGGGCTGTCTCTCCAATTTTACTGGTCACCAGTGACCAACACTATCTTCGTCAGGCAAGAAGCCCATGCAGCCAGGGCCTTTGAGGCCAACAAAGAGGGCAATGCCATGCATATGCCCCACAACAGTAAGGTGTACCAAGTTGCACCTTGCAGGTTTCCTCGCAGTCCTCAAGAGCTCCGCAGGCTCCACACACTGGTGAACAACCAGTTTATGCTGATTTGTCAGCATCAGTTGGGCTACCTCCTGCTCAACAAATTCAAACAAGTGACTATGAATTGTCACCTTGCAGCCCAAGACAGAGTAATGTCTCAATTACTCAATAAGATCTCATACAAGACCATTGTGGTACCTTTTGCAAGTTTGGAGGAGCAGGAGAAAGTCCTGCGGATTTACTGCTGCAAGGAAAGTGGGAGGCTGGTCTTCATCGGCCTGACTCCTCCTGATCTAAAGCAACTCTTTGCTTTGGACTACCTGGGCTCATATGCCCTTCTTTATGGGCGTCCTGGGATGCCCAACATGTGGACCGGTCTGGCTATGGACCGTGCCATGTGCATTCATTGGCGCAGCCTCTTTGGGTTTGTGCTAGTACATACTATTTGCACAAGTCACCTATCCAAGTCCACAGTGCACAAGCACCTGGCTTATGTCTTTGCATGGCCAGGCCTCTATAAAGAGGCCATTGCCAAACACAAGGCAGCTATAAAGCAATCCTTTGTGCCCCTTTCCACCAAGGACCTGAACTTTGAGGCTTGGGCTGTAGACATTCCAGAAGCATCAGCTTCCATCTTCACCACTTCAGATGTGTTACGCGTCCTTCTTCACAATCAAATCCTGGTTAGCTGGGCTCACCTACTTGGCCCACATCTTCTTTGGTGACAACCAGCTCTACGGCAAGGTGGCCGCCATCGATGATAAGAGGCTGCAACGTCTTGATCACTATGGGACACCTCAGTTCCTTACTCAGTGGAATGGGTGGTGTGAAGCCACCATTGGCGATCACCAATGCCTAATAATCCAGCAGCAGGAGAGTCATTGTGCATTTGACAAAGCATTCACCAAGAGGATGTATCTCCTCATTGGGCAAGACATTCACATCTGAGAAATCTGGACACACCAGTACCCATCTGACGATGGGGATCTATCTGATCCTCAACCACCTACTTCAGGGCCGATTTTTGACCCCACCATTACACTGTCCCTGCTATGGGACTATGATGATTCCCTGCTTCTGGCAGGGCCATTAGGCACCTCTCATGAGCCTGCATCTGAGGATGAACTCCTCAACTATGATATGGACGACGCAACTGCCAATCCATTCCAGGAGCCCAGAGACTCTCCAATTGCCCCCATCTCTGACTTACCAACAGCCTGATGGTTGTGGTGTTTTGAGATTGTAGTTTGGTCTGATTGGGAGGTGTGTAACGTAGGTCGCTATGTGGTGTTGACCACATAGCTTTTACTTAGTTTAGTAGTTGAATATTATATTATGTTT
>QGOA01012856.1:0-12668 GCA_003313075.1 Termitomyces sp. MG16
ATATCTCTCAGAGTGAAGAAGAGGGGATTCCAAAGAGATCAGTGGTTCATGAGGACTGTGTAGCTACCTTCTTGGAACAGCTTCCACCAGGGAATAGGCCAGAAGTGGTCTATGTGGCCAGGGACTTACAAGTGTTGAGGTCTCTGTATTCTAGTGTGAATGATCAAGAAAAGGTAGAGGCTATATTGGACAGCGGGTCTCAGATTGTGTGCATGGCTTTGGACAAGGCACTAAATTCGAGATTGACTTGGGATCCTGACATAAGGTTGTGCATGGAAAGTGCCAATCAACAGGTCAATGAGTCTTTGGGGATGGCCAAGAATGTGCCCTTCAAGTTTGCTGAGGGTTTCACAATATACTTGCAAGTGCATATATTTGAGAAACCTGCTTATACAGTATTACTGGGGAGGCCATTTGATACAGCCACTGAGAGTAATGTGCAGAACTTGAAGGATGGTAGTGCAATCATCACTATCAGGGATCCTAATACTGGGAAGAGGACTGCACTGCCAACTTATGAGAGAGGCAAGGCACCCCCTAGTAGCAACAAGGAGGAGTTGGAAAAAGCTTCAGCCTTGAGGAGTTGATACCAGATCAAGGAGAGGCTGCAGTAATGATAGAGGGGAGTGAGGAGGAAGGTTTCTGGATCAAGGGGTACTGTGTCAAGGAGAAGAGTTTTGAGCAGCAAGAACTCAGAGATGTGTACTTGGCTGCTTACCATGCTACTGGAGGAGAAGGAGAAAGGACAGGGCAGTTGCTCAGGGCTTACCTGAATGGAGAGCTAGGCTACCTACCTGAAGAGTTAAAGAGTGGGGGGGAGAAAAGCCAGGAGGAAACTGTACAAGTGTTTGGGAAATATAAGTCTGTTGCCAAGAAAGTTAGACCTGTGTTGGGTACTACACCAGAGGAGTTCAGGATAGAGAGGAATATCACTGGTGATCCTTTAAAGGACATGCCACCTTTGAGTCCACATCCACCTGAATTCAGGCCTACTGGGAGGTACACAAAGGAGTGCAAACAGATTATTGACCAAGCACATGAAGGGGAGTTTCTATGGCCAGAAGAGAGGAAGTTACTGCACCAGTTGATGATGCAGCAGAATGAGGCCTTTGCATGGAATGACAGTCAGAAGGGGAAGTTCAAAGAGGAATACTTCCCACCTGTTGTTATGCCAGTAGTACCTCACCAGCCTTGGGTGTTGAAAAACAGACCCATACCTCCTGGGAAGTACAATGATCTGTGCAAGGAGATTAAGAGGAAGTTGGAAGCAGGGGTTTATGAGAGGTCAAACTCCTCATATAGATCACAATGGTTTGCTGTTCTGAAGAAGGATGGGAAAAGTCTAAGGCTTGTGCACAGTTTAGAACCTCTAAACAAAGTCACTATAGCTCATTCTGGAGTACCTCCTGCTACAGAAGAACTGGCCAACTGTAAGGGCGACCTCTAGAGGCTGTGGCTCAGTCACACAGCTGGAAGAGGGAGATCCAAAGTGTATTAGAATATATACTGACAATATCAAGGTAGCTACTCACCTGGCAGAGGGAGATCCAAAGAGAACAAGTCTAGGGAATCCCTATGCCAGGTTGGACGCTTCTGGGGCCTCTGAAGCATGGGAAACAACTGTACTGTACAACAAAACCTTAAAAACTCGAAAATTGCCTACACAAACACTTGTACAAATAAGGGGCAAACTCTGGCAAACTCTGGCTTATATAAGTGGTCTGAAAGCGGTGCTGAGTGGGCCCACACTTGTCTGAATGGTGGCTAAAGAACCAGAGCATCTCAAGGGCTGAGAGTAGTACTAACAGATAGTGTTGAAAGAATAGAAACAGTAAAATGAAATAATGTCAGAAGAAATAAGAGAATGAATTGAAGGAGCGTGAAGAGATAAGGAGTGAGAAAAGGAAGAAATGAGGAGTCCCCTGACACCAACCACTTTGCTGGAAGAGCATGTGGTGGGATGTGTGATCTCATTGTGGGATATGACTACACCATTGCATTATCAGAGGACCTGCTGCTACACGCTAGAGTGAAGCATGTGGACATCAAATATCATTTCCTCCGAGAACGAGTGCAATCCAGCGAGATTGTCCTCCACCGCATCCCCTCCAAGGAAAATATGGCTGACATCTTTACAAAGGCTCTCTTGACGTCTGCATTCCAATTTCTCTGTCAACAACTCGGGCTCAAATAGGATCCCATGTGAGGAGGAGTATATGTGGTGAGGAGGAGTGTTGGAAATACACGCTAAAGGCCACCACACATACTTAGATAACCGGCCGCCCTCCAAACCGTCACACTAATCACACATGCTTTGTCTGGCCACCTTGGCCAAAGAGCATTGTTTGAGAAACATGTATATAAGGAGAGTTGTATCTGGACAGTACCCTCAGTCCATTATAGAAGAGACTGAGGGTGAGTACTTACACTAACTAACCAATTACCTACAACTCACTGTACACTTAGATTAACTTATATGCTAATCTTAGGTACAGTGCAATACAGTCAATTATAGAAGAGACTGAGAATGAACTTATATGCTAATCTTAGATGCATAACTCGGCTTGATTTCTAACAACCTGTCCTTCTTCTTGACAAAGAAAATGGGTGCACTACAGAGTGCAATTGATGGGCAGATGTAGTCCTTTGCCAAGTTGTTGTTGATAAACTCCTGTAGTGCCTACAACTCTGCTAGGGAAAGCTGATACAACTTGCTATGTGGTGGAATATCTGCACCATTAATCAGCTCAATTCCAACATTATGGTCATAGTGAGCTGGCATCTGCTTAGACCTTGCTTTACTGAAAACATTGAGGAAGTCATGGAACTCTTTCAGTACCATCTCCTCCACCACCCTCTCCTCTGCCAGTTTTATGCCCCCTCTGCCAATGCCTGCAAAAAAACTCCTCTCTGCTGCACCATGCACCTCCTCACTGCTGGCACTGAAAGATATTTTCATTGGAAAAAATGTAAAAGAAACATGTTATACCATTTCCAAAGTGCCAATTCCAGATAGAAAAAGGCAATTTGCTTTGTTCAAATACTTTTTCTTTCAGAAATTTGCATGTGGGAAATGGTATAACATGTTTCTTTTACACTTTTTTTTTCCAATGGAAACATCTTTCAGTGCCAGCAGTGCCTGTAACTGTGGGCCTGTCAGGGGACTCCTCATCTGAACCCTCCTTCACTCTCCTTTCATTCATTTCCTTCTTTCTTCTGTCATTCTTTTATCTTACTGCTTCTATTCTTTCAACATTATTTATTAGTACTATTCTCAGCCTTTGAGGTGCTCTGGTTCTTTAGCTATCATTCATGCAAGTTTGAGCTCTTCAGTACTACATACAAACTGTTTACTTAAGCCAGAGTTTGCCTTTCTGACCTCCAAAGTCTAGAGTTTTCCTGCCTTGTTTGTGCACTTATTTATTTAGGCAATTTTTGAGTTTTTAAGGTTCTGTTGTCCTGTACAGTTGTTTTCCATGCTTCAGAGGCTCCAGAAGCATCCAACCTGGCATAGAAAATCTTTAGGCTTGTTCTCTTTAGATCTCCCTCTGCCAGCTGTGTGACTGAGCCATAGCCTCCAGAGGTTGCCCTTACACAAAGCAGCACATTGGAGACTGTATAACAAAATGTATTGTTGTAGTTTAGAATATTGTAGAGCTGTGCTACATACATGTATAATAAAATGAATAGAACTTAAGGAAACTGTCTACTGACTGTGCATTATGGTATGTAGAGATCACATGATAGGCTTGTACTGTGGAGGTATCATTGCATATATCTTCATGAAACCTCTATCTACCCCTCAGTTTACAAGGCTCCATATGATTCTAGAGTGACAATGAGGAGATTCCATGTGAGTCCCACTTATAGTGAGGAGTGTTACTATTAATTGTGGCCACTGTAAGTGATCAACCCCTTCATAATATCACACAAATCACATTACATTGTCATACATCTATTAAAGGAGTTGCACAAATATATATTCCCCCTCATCCCAACAGACATCCTCAGTTCATTACACACAAACTGAGGGTGAGCTGAATCGAGACTATAGACATTAAATATTTACTCACAAGTACTATAGATTGGATACTTACTGTATCCATGTATCATCTAGTTCAGACTTCAACAAGATTTACCCCTAGTAGCTTAACTGCATCTACACCGGTCCTGTCCTGTCCTGTAATACTTGTTATAGTGATATTTATCTCAGTTGGGTGCTAGTTTTTAAGTAAAAGATAAACAATTCTTCCATATTATTCTACTTCACTTCCCATTTGCTGCATATTTGAATCAAACTTGAGACTGCTTGTTGCACTGAGATAACACAAACTCACTTAAGCATTAAGTCTAGTATTGCAGCATTAGAATGGATAATAACAAATAATCTTAGAAAAAATACGTACGACACCATGAAAGAGATGGAATATACTTTTCAAGTCGTCAGATCTTGGGAGCAGGGCATTGCAAAATACTTTCATATGTCAAGAAGCAATGAAGAAGACTGCTATCCAAGCAAAGCTATTTTACACCATAAACTAACAAGAGTCATCAGAACTATTGGTAGTGAAAGCTTGTTATGTGATCTCTCACCAAGATCAGCTCAATTGTTGCTGCAAAGCTACAGTGAGGATCAGAAAAGATGTTGTCTGTCTTGAGATAATGTCCCTTATAGGCTAACCTTGTTATCAATCCTGTCTCTTCACATTTGTAGCAATATCACACATCAGATCTTTCTGTATATATCAATGCTTCTGTTCACGTACAGATAGTCCATGCAAGGAGCTTATCAACCATTACTCTGGTCCTAAATATTTTATCTCAGCACTTAAAGCACAAGGGATATCCCGACATCAAATAGACCCACCTTGCCAGACCCATGTTGCGATGAGGCCACAAATAATAAGCCAATGTCACGGTTGTCAGGTTCTGCTGAGTCAGAGGCTTTCTGGAAAAGCAATGCCCTTATGAGGCAGTCTACATATACTTGGGTGTCTAGAACTCTGGACTGAGCTCCAGGGTTCAAGACATGAACAGGGGGATTTCCAGGGTAAAGGACTTAGTCTGGGGATTGGGTGAAGTTGAAAGAATTAGAGGAGTAGAGTTGAGTCAAGAACCAGAGGTTCTAGGACAAGACCCAGTTAGTAAAGTTTAAGTTGCGAAGTGCATACCAATTTTAAGAGCATGCAAACAAGTTGAGTATGCCAGTCAAAGCGTGCCAGCCAAGCGTACTAGTCAGTGCATACCAGTCAATCCAAGGACACACAAGCAATCAAATGTAATATCAAGACTCAAGTACAACAAGCGGGTAGCTACTCTTAAATACTGGTGGGGGCTGCTCCAGGTTCCTGAGGGGTTCCAGGATGTCTGAGGCAGTTCCAGAAGTTAATGGGTGGCAGCGGAAGGAGGGGAAACTGTGTGCTGGGGATTGCACATGCAGGGTGTGCGATCAATTGGCATGGAAGGGTGTCCTGATGCATAATGCATGATGGCCAGAGTAGCTGATGTGATTCAGTGATTGGCATGTGCTGGTGGGTTTGTGCAGCAGGGCTGTCAGGGAGTGTGGCGTGATGGCAGGGCTTGATGTGTGGCTTGATGTGCGTGATGGCAGTGGGGGTGGTTCTGATGGTGGGAGTTGTGTCATGGGGTTGGCGGAGGGGTCCCAGATGGAGCTCCAAGGATGTCCCAGGGTGGTTCTGGGTGGGAGGGGTTGTGACAACGGTTATCAGCACGTTGTTGACTTCACATACTACAAATGGTGTGACTACCGCCATCCACTGCCACCTTGCCTCAACAACAACAATATTCGGTATCTGATGCCAAAGAACTCCTGCAGCAAAGGCACAGATAGAACGTAGTAGACAAAAAAACCACAAGAAACATGGAAACAACTATTTTGAAGACAGGACCTGGATATGATGAACAAAGAATGCCTGTCAATAGAGATATAAGTAATGAGACCTCAAATTGTGAACAGCTGTTACTTCAACATTGCCACAAATAATCCCAGTCATAAATATAGATATATCCTCTGATAGTGTCAGGATATAAAGTATACCTGGATCTCTGTAGCTTTTGACTGAATACTGTGGCACCAAAATCAAATAGATATGGGATACAGAGCAGTGCTTGAACTCACATAGTAAAGCATATGGCTAATAACAATAGCATGCACACATTCTATGGCCCTATTCAAGGAATATTGAGCTGCCAAGCTTGAAACTTGATGCAAACATTTTTGTGCTGACTATATTATGCCAACCTGTTAATTGTATGCATTAGATTACTATACTATGAAGACACAGGGAATCTCACAAAGGCTTTCAGTAATAATCTGTCATTGAAAAACTTTCTACGGTAAGATATGGTTCATGCAGGAATGTGGTCATCACATGAGCAAATCATAACAAACAGTAACAACTCAATGAAATCCTGTATTTCTCCTTAGCAAGGGACTTAGTAGTCAAAAGGGCTCCAACAATCTCTTAGGAAACTTAATTATAAGAGGTTGTTGGAGCCCAATTTTGAAATTAGGCTTTATACCTTGAGAAATAACCATTAATCTATTTATAATCACATCAAACGTGTACCAAACATGTAACAGATGCATACCAGACATGTTGCAAATCACTCTAAGCACTAATGAGTTGATACAGAAAGCAGCTCTGCAATTTGATACAGTTTTAAAGAAAGCAGCATAACTCAGATGATGCACAAAAAGAGAATGTGAGACCTTTTCTGAGTTGTACAAACCTTATTGATATCTGATGACATGAAACAGAATACATCTACGAAAATCAGGAAGCATATAAAAGATATTGTCGAAACCTATACTCAAGCACAGGAAATCAACCCCTTTATTGAAAATACCAACACAAACTTCCACAATGGCTTGTTGGAACTATTTGACAGTCTCACCACTAGAAATGTGCACAAAAACCAAACATCTCCATTCACTATGGATATTCCTCAAGATCTTAGTCATCTAACCACAACAACTGACTATACAATGGATGATGAAGATTATTATTTTCTCAATGAAGAAGAAAATGACAAATGTCACATACCTTTTTATGGCATTTTGGATCCTGAGGAGGAAGATGACCTGGATGATAGTGCAGCTGAGGAGAGGGCATTCACTTCAAAAAAGGGTGCATTTGTCTTTCCACCCAGTTGTGAAGAGGCTGAGTTAGCCTTTGTGAATCTGACAAACATATTGAAGCCACCACGAGCATGTGGCTACAAGGTTCCTAGCCTGGACAAGATTACAACAGAGCAACTGCAAGGAGTTAGGATATTTTTGGCAGCTTATATTTGGATGGAGAAAAAAAGTCCAGGTGCACGAGGCAATTAGACAAAAGCACCATAGCAAACGGCCAAGTTTACCAGCAAGAAGCCACGCCTTGCTGATAACTTCCAAAACTGGGCACAGACATTCATTAATGATCAAAAGGAGATTCCAGAAAATAACTTTGGCAAGGGAAACAAGTCAGCTATTGATGATGAAGATTTTTCACAAGAAATCCATCTATACCTCCAAAGCTTGGGAAAATATGTTATGGCTGAGGACATTGTCAAGTATTGTGAAAAACCTGATGTACTAGAATGTCTACAGTGGACAAAAACAATTTCATTAGCAACAGCACAAAGATGGATGGAAAAGATGGAATACTGATGGCAAAGAAACTTTCAGGGCCAATATGTTGATAGTCATAAGCGAAAGGACGTAATTGAGTACCGACAAAAGGTTTTCCTTCCAGCTATGAAAATCTTTGAAGGACAATTGTGGCGTTGGTTAGAAGTGCATGGTTGGGATATTCCACCAACTGTGCACCGTGCACTTGTGATTTGGTTTCATGATGAATCAACTTTCTATGCATATGATCATTGTGGTCGCCTTGAAGTCCATCAGCCAGGCATCCCACCCGAACCGCTGTGGGTTCGACTCCAGGTCATCAGAGCCTGTGGTGATAACCCTCAACCATGCCAAGGCCAACCCCGTCAGATACGACTGCACCCACAGCACCTTCTGCCGCTCATCCCAGAACCTCTCAAATTTGGCCGCAGCCTCGACCTGGCTAACAAATTGATCTGCAAGCGTTTTTGACACCCCATCGTACTTCTCAAGCGGGCTAATGCTGGGCTTTGGTCCTGATCTGCGGTCAGCACGTTCCAGAGAAGTCACCTGGGCTGCCAGTACGTCCAGACCACCCTGTATCTCTGCCAAGCCAGTCTGTAGCTGCGCCATGAGCTCGGTCTGCAAGGCCTGAAAAACCACTTTTGCGATATGTTCTTCCATGGTCCCAGGGCCTTCCTCCTCGGGGGCACCTGTCATCGACATTGTGCATAAAAAAAAATTTAGTTTGATTCAAGTGTTATGCCACTGACGGTGTTTTGCAATGCGACATGACAGTGAGTCTATAACAAGAATTTATTGTACTATGTAGCATGATGCATTGACAACACGACGTATCTATAACGAGAATGAATCAAACTAAAGAAGAAATTGTATGTACCGACTACTGTATCTGGGTTCGGTCACATGTAACATGACATGAACACAGTGGAATTGGACTTACTCTATGATTGAGCGTGCTTTGATTCTTAAAAAAGTGTGTTTAAGCTATAAAAATATATATTTAGCTTGCTTTAATGATCTTATTTCTAGGCTATCGATAGGTGGCTGAAGGGTTATTTGGAACTTAATTCACTCCGCCTCGACAAAGAAGATTGGAAGTGTCTTGAAAGCCTTAAATCTTTACTTGAGGTGCGTACTTGATAATCTTGTCTGATCTGACTTCTGACATGTCTATAATTTATTAGATCTTTACTAAAGTCACCCTTCAGATGTCTCGTGCTGGGACACCCACTCTTCCATGGGTGTTACCAATGTATGAGCACATGATCAAAGCTCTCAAGAATTACATCAATGATTCCTCTCAACCTCCTTCTCTTGTGTTTCAGCCGACCCTGACACTTTGATGCATAATGTGGTATAATTACAGTAGAATAGTAATGCAATATCTAGTGTAACTTGGATGGTGTAATTAATACATTAGTAAGGCAAAAAAAGAATTACTAAAACAGGGCAGTACCAAGATTAAAACTTGTGCACCACAGACCTGAACACATAGTAATTAATAGCACTAACCATTAAACTAAGTTGCCTCATTAACTCAAGTAAAAGAGCGCATGTAGTAAAGGGGAGACAAGCTCCCCTTTAGTAAATATACCTGTCCTAAGCCTTAACCAAACCTCTAATTAACTACCTAATACTAACAAAACCTTAACAACCCTAACCAAGGCCTAACCAGCTAACTGGTGTGAGCACTAGACAGGTCTCGCAACAGTATCTATATTTTGTAACTTAGATTATTTTCAATGGCATGGTGGTCTATTGGTTATATTGTTGATCTCCTGCTTATTTATACAAAAGATCCTCTGTTCAATCCCTTGTTGATGCATTTTTCTGCATTTAGCAATTGAGTAATGCATAACTGATGCATTAGTTATGTGTAAGGTTACAGAAAAAATTGCATTACCATCGTGATGCATTAGTTATATCTACATTACAGGGCAAATTGCATTACTATTTGACTATAATTCTACTGTATATTGCATTAGAATGTCGGGGAAAGGTGTGTGTTTGCTGCAAGGGCTGGGCTATCTAAACTCAATGAATACTATGAAAAGGCTTGCAGATGTCAATATAATGTTATTGCAATATGTACGTGCTTATTTGGCTTTTCTTGTGTACTTATACAAAAGTAGACTTTTTCTAGTTTTTCACCCTTACCTCGGCATTTCCTGGTTTCAAAAGCTTGGAAATGACAGTGCTGAACATGCTTCTACCCTTTTCAAGCACGTATATGGTGAATATGCAAAAAATCATATACCAGCACCAATTCAAAAGCCGAGTTCTTCTTATGATCCATGCCCACTTGGATTCCTTGACACTGTCAGTATGTCGAGTGTTGAAGACCCTTGCCCTCCACCTGTTTCCGAGGTGGCTAGTGAGCTCGAAAGATTTTTTGTTGCACACAAGGTGTTTGGATGTGGTGATCCAAACACTCCGTTACTTTGGTGGAAGGTTAGTTGGATATAACGTCACATGGGCCTCACTGAAATCTTTGAACTTCAAGCTATATCACCATGAATTTCCAGTGATCGCTCTCATGGCACAAGATTTTCTGGCCATCCCAGGCACGAGTGTTTCTGTCGAACGTCTCTTCTCAAAGTCCCGTCATTTATGCACTGATATCCAATCTTCACTTCGGGCTACAACAATCATGTCTGCAATGATGACCAAGTGTTGGATTAAGCAGGGGTTGCTCAAATTCACCAACACCAAGATGCAGCCATGTCTCAATTAGATGATTCATTTAGTATTGTATACTTTGACAAGTTCAACGAAATATATCTCATTTTGAGGCTGTAAACTGTTTGTAAACCGTTTGTTTACCATTTGTTTACTGTGTTTGTTTAATTTACTCCAAGTTGTAAACGAAAACTAAACAGTTGGAGCCTTAGTACCACATCACTTTATAGAAAGATATTGATGTCAATTGTTTGCAATCCTGGTTCTTTTTTATTATCAATCACCGATTTCTCCCTGATAAGAGTGATGTGTCACTGTAAAATTAGAGTCCATTTAGGACCTTGCTTTGTATGTACGTCCAATCCAGACATTAACTTGTAATTATGTAATTCTAATGTGATGCTCTCACCAAATTCAACCTTTGACATTGATAAGGAGTAACTCTCCCTTCTGCATGTTGACTTCAAAGTTCTGTGTAACATTTCTAGTGTGTCATCATCCCTTCATCGACATTCCAATGATGACTACTGTTAGAACTGTGATGTTAGAACTGTGACACTAAGTATGAGGTCAAACTGTCATCCAGACCTAGAATAATACGTAGTAAGTAATCAATCCTCAGTAGCGTGTAAACGGAACTATATTTGTGTACCTAGAATAACACGTAGTAAGTAATCAATCTAGGTACGAGTATCATTAGTGTGAGTTTATGTTGTAGTAAATTGTGTAACGTACCCTCAGTAGCATGTAAACGGAACTGAGGGTACTCTAGCTATTGAGTCCTTGATATATGTGTTCTATCGGACAAAGCAGACGGCCACTGTATCCCTGACAATGGTTCATGGTACTCTTTCATACTGTCACTTCACATCTTCACATTTGTGATGTTCCAACACTCCTCCTTACCACAAACCAGGTTGGTCACTCCTCCTTACGTAGGAGTCATGGTGTTGTTAGAAAACACCGAGTATTTGGCAGAGACGTGTGAACAGGGGCTTCGGTAAGGCCTTCGTGAGCATATCGGCGACGTTATCTTGTGTGTTGATGTATTTAATGATGATCTCACCTGATTGTGCTCGTTCTTGGATGAAATGATATTTGATGTCGAAGTGTTTGACTCTTGCATGAGCCGTGAGGTCTTCCGACAATGATATTGCTGCCTTGTTGTCGCAGAAGAGGGTGGTTGATTTTGTGATGAAGTCCCAGCCCAGCGCTTTTATCAGCATGCGTAGCCAAATGCATTCTTGAGTCGATTCATAAGCTGCCATGTACTCAGCCTCGCATGAGGACGTTGCTACCGTCTTCTGCTTCCGTACTGACCAAGATACTGCACCCATGCCAAGAGACCATGTGTATCCGCTTATACTTCGTCTAGTGTCAAGGCAGCTTGCCCAGTCGGCATCAGTGAACCCTTGCAGTACAATAGAGGGGCCCCCTAGTTGTAACTTAAGGTCTTGTGTCCCTTTTAGGTAGCATAGCAGCTGGATGCCAGTGTTCCAATGTGATCTGTCGTAGTTTTCAAGGAATTGGGATAGTTGTTGTACTGCAAATGCAACGTCCGGTCAAGTCGCAATGGCTATGTATAGGAGGGCACCCTGTCAGGGGACTCCTCATTTCTTCCTTTTCTCACTCCTTATCTCTTCACTCTCCTTCCATTCATTCTCTTATTTCTTCTGACATTATTTCATTTCACTGTTTCTATTCTTTTAACACCACATAGAAACATCACAACGGTACATGTCATATGTTGTACAGGAGCCCGCTTTGTGCCGTATCATACGTGTCCAGCAGAGTCCGCTACACTGGAGCAGAGCAGTCCCCACAGTGCCATAGAATACAGAGCCGCGGACGTGTCACAATGTGCTATATGACACGGTCCAGTGGATTGATAAAAGGCAGGCACACACATGCGCACGCAGGCCCGGCAGATGCCAGCAGACACTAGCGGACGTCAATGTGCGTCAGTGGCCGCCGGCAGGCATCAGCACATGAGTGAAAACCTCCTCCATTGGCAGACTTCATGGCATGAATAAACCCTCCTCGAGGTTCCCCACTTCCCTCCCCTCTCTATTCCTCCCCGCAATAACTCGAGGCTGTGCATCTCCCCTTCCATCCTTTTCCCACCTCCAACGCCAGCGTACGTCCATGAAAAGGCCCTGCAAATCTATGCAGGCCTACGCAAGCCACCAGCGGACGTCTATGCAGATGTACGTCGACGGACTCAAACCTACGCGGGCCCTCCCAGGCCTGTGCAGGGCACCAGCAGACATCCACAGAGGCCTACGCAGGTCCACAGAGTCTGGTTGGACCAAGGAAAAAAGTAACTTTGTCTTGCCTGCCATATGCCTGT
>QGOA01012878.1:0-24145 GCA_003313075.1 Termitomyces sp. MG16
GGTTCAATTCTGATACTACGGACAAAGACTACTTGTCTAGACTGATAGCCTAGACTGTGATTGCATTGAACAGTGCATCAACTTCTTTGATGCACATTTTCAGACTAAAAAGACGTAGCAACACCTGATTGGATGGATACCAATCAATCTGCTGAACCAACATGCCATGGTGAGACTATCAACCAGTCATTGGTGTATCCTCAAACTGCTGCGACTGACCCAGGTCATCCTGGGTCAGAATATACTGAGGCTGAGCCCATCCGGCAGCCTCAGGGAATGCCAGGAGGGATGCAATGGAGTGAAGTACGGCTGACAGCTGTGCCAAGCAGTGCAGCGAGACCAGGAGTAGTTGTGGAAAACCTGGACCAGCACTCCGGCAGGGACTACAAATTTCCCATGCAGGCAGGGAGGTCAGGGCAACAGTTCCAGAGCAGGAGTAGTGTGCAGGGCCCTACTGAAGGTCGCAGACCTTCATCGTACTTCCTGAGTAAGATGCCGAGACCAGAAGCAGGCAGTTGGAGAGTTCCAACTGAATCCACTCCACTGATGCAACAGCAGCAGAAAGTTGGAGTGCTGCAGGAAATGGCAATTTCTGAGCAGAGAATGCCAGTAGTACACTGGGAGAACAAAACTTCTGATGACAAAGAAAGTGGATGGAGTGAGTCCACTCTTCAGGTTCAGTGTGCCATGCTATGGAAAGGATACCCTAGCATTACTAAAGATACCATGTGTGCTCGACTAAGACTGTATGTACTGAAGCACATACAGTTGATACAAGCTCGAGGTGACAATATACCTCAGTTGAATATCATTGAATATATTACCTTGTATGTTCAGATTCTTGAGCTTGAAGCCCAAGCATATATGTACCACAAGACTAATTGAGGATCAGCTGCCTTGACTCCAGAGGGAGCAAATTTGGTTCTGAATATACTCCCTTCGGCAAAGCCAGAGTTGTCTCCACATTTGGAGGAGGCAATGAGCAATATATATGCATCTCAGCAAGCAGGGGAGTCTGATAAGCAGTTTGCAGCAAGGTTTGCTGCAGCACAAAGGCAAAATGTGTTCTGAGGTCAATAAAGGAGACCTCTGTCAATGGCAGAATCAGTATCTACCATTCCCATGGTAGACAGTCACCTACCTGAGGTGGAGGAGTCAGTGCACCCTCACACAAAACAGGAATTAGTAGAGAATACTCCACTGACAAATCAAGTGCCGTTGGCAGATAAGTTTGCAGAGAGGGTGGCTTATCAGCACATGCAAAACCAAGACCTGAAGTGCCAGGAACACTTCTGGATAGATGACTAGGATATTGTATTTGATGGAATAATACCCATTGACAAGATGAGAAGGCAATATGTCCAACAGACACAACAGCCTGACACTAGGAGAGGGGACCCACCCTCTACGGATCCAAGTTGACTTCCTGGTTGACAGGTGGCGGCGGAATGAGGGGGATGAGAAAGTCCACCGCACTGGAATGAAGTAGGGAAATTGTACTATACAGGCCAACAGCCTGTACGTGCATTCTCTGTAGTACCTCCTGCTGAAGGCAGGAATAAAACACCTGGAGTAACTGAGGCGACAAAGGTGTATACTGAGAATATGCACCAATGCCTCAGTAGTATTATTGATGATGTGGTAGGCATAGCACTGCACCTACCCAACAGTATAAAACCATGAAAGGCGGAGTCAAAACACATCCATCCATACAGAGAAGAGTCCAAGTTTAGCGACTTGGAAAATTGGATAATAGATGTGTGCAACCATCTGGCGGCATGCCAGTATGGGGGTGATTGTCTGGACAGAGAACATGCATTTGTTCTTCTTGGACGGACCTGTCAAGACCTGGTTTTGATATCATGTCTTGCACTACAATCATGCAAAACAGCAATGGATGTTCAAGGATGTAATCCTTGAACTATATAAAAGGTTGGTAAGTGTATCTACCATGCAGGATGCCTGGGAGGTGTTTATTGTGACTTCCTATACCGAAAGATTGGGTGTTCAAGGTTTCTATGACACCTTGATTGACCATGCACAGAATATGTCTATTTACCCAGACAATTGGGTAATGATCGACACGTTTCTGCGTGAGATACCCAATGCAATGAGAGAGTCTCTCATTTGTGATAATGGGCTATCGCCTAAAGTGAATATAGTTGAAGAATTTGTAGCACATGCATTGCGCTATAAGCAAGCCCACAAAATTGTGAAACACTTTGAGCTACATAGCTCAAAGACTTGACCAACAAAAAAAACCAAACCTCGGAAGGTAGGCACCTTCTGGGCCTGCCAAAAGAAAATGGTGGACAATACAAACCTGCGGTTTGTAGTGAGGACAGCACCTTGGCAGGAGTGATGCTTCTGAGGTGACCACCTAGTGGATTGGAGGGACCCACCAGCACAGAACCATCAGAGGGGCTCACACCAAGAGGGTGCTTGACTGCAACAGGTTGCTGACGTGGCCAAGATGCTGACTGGGCCACCGAGGGGTGAAGCAGCCTGCCCTGTCATGGCAAATAAGTGCTTCCAATGTGGCTAGCCTGGGCATTTTGCAAATGCATGTCCAGAGAGTGGTGTATGGCCAGTGGCTAAGCTGCATGCATATGTACGGGCAGCTCACACCGCTATCCCTGATGTCGAAGGGATAGATTCAGGTAATGAACCTAATGTGGAAGATGACAAGGTGGAGAACCTCAGTCCTGATGCACCAGAGGATAGAAACACCTCTGTACCAGAAGAGTTGTTGAAAGACAAGTACGTTGAGGTCAACATATATGACAACAACTATTACACTCAGGAGTCGGACTCAGAATTCATGGGAGCTCTGACGGACTATCTGGCCAGAGCATTAGACCGACCAGTTGAAGCAGCCAACATGAAAGTGTATAAGGTACACCTTCTCCAGAGAAACTGGTGAGACCAGTACTGAAGCGTGAGGACAAGGAGTGCCTTGCATTGTACGGAGAGGTGAATGGCCACAAGGCATGGACTTTGTGGGATTCAGGAAGTACGACCACTGGGATGACACTTCAGTTTTATCAAGTGCATGATATTTATGTCAGTGAGTTGAAGGAGCCACTACTCCTTCAGTTAGGCACTGTGGGCAGTCAGGCTGCAGTACATTTTTACACAAGCATCTGACAGTCCAGTAAATCACATGACAGCAAAAATCAAAGACATTTTTCATACACTGACACAGGCTACTGCTTACTAAGTGTCTGGACCTACTATTGCTTATACAAGCATCTGGCAGTCCAATGAATTATATGACAGCAAAAATCGAAGACATTTTTCACACACTGACACAGACTACTGCTTACTAAGTGTCTGGATCTACTATTGCTTACACAAGCATCTGGCAGTCCAATAAATCACATGATGGCAAAAATTGAAGATATTTTTGGCACACTGACACAGGCTACTGCTTACTAAGTGTCTGGATCTACTATTGCTTACACAAGCATCTGACACAGTAAATCACATGATGGCAAAAATTGGAGACATTTTTTGCACAAGCACCTGGCAGTTCAATAAATCACATGACAGCAAAAATTGAAGACATTTTTTGCACACTGACACAGGCTACTGCTTACTAAGTGTCTGGATCTACTATTGCTTACACAAGCATCTGGCAGTTCAATGAATCACATGATGGCAAAAATTGAAGACATTTTTCACACACTGATATAGGCTGCTGCTTATACAAGCAATTCAGATAGACAAACAGTCTAATAAATCACATGATAGCAAAAATCAAAGATATTTTTCCCACACATAGTCCACTGCACAGAAAAACCTCGATCTATTCTAGATTTCAGAATATTGAGACAGAATGTGAGACAGACAATGCAAAGTTCAGATGACAAATCCTTTAGAACTGTCCTCACTTACATGAGGTATTGAGCATGCACCAAAGACAATATCCAGTTCCTGGAGTCTCAGTGAGTCTCCAACCTTTTAGATTTCTTGCTTCTCAATAATGACTTCTATAATGTGGCTATCATAACAGCACACAACATAGATAAAGATGCTGTCAATGTGATTGAAAGTAGTAAATTTGCCCTGGAGAGTGAACTTGAGCTGACAGATTTCTTTTGCAAAGATACTATACTTGACAAGGATGATGAAAACACATGCAAAAGTAAAGGTTGAAGAGCATCAGATAGAAACAGAGTTCCTCTACACTCCTCTATTCAGAATATTCTATAGGAGCAGCCTCCTTCATCTACATCTGGTCAAGTTGCAGGCAAACTGTTGCTATGCATTGATTTGCCTATTATCATTAAAACTCACATTGCTACAGAGCTTTGTATTACAAATAGGCAAGAAAGTTATGTATATGGATGGAAGTCATGTATGGGTCTTATTGGTCAATGTATGATAGATATGCTGTTTGTAAAAACTAAAGAATCTATCATACCATGTACAAAT
Source organism: Termitomyces sp. MG16 (assembly GCA_003313075.1). Classification (NCBI taxonomy): domain Eukaryota; kingdom Fungi; phylum Basidiomycota; class Agaricomycetes; order Agaricales; family Lyophyllaceae; genus Termitomyces; species Termitomyces sp. MG16. Next base: position 4,438 of record QGOA01012878.1, read on the forward strand.
ATAAGGTCTTCCTGAAGATGTAGTACCAATAACTAGAACCACTATTTTGACTGAATGGAGTCTACCTAATGAACAAAAAATTATAATTTTGCAATCACAAGTAGAAATACTTGTCAACTACACTATAACCAATTATGCAAGCCAAGAGAAGACTAGGCCTTTCAGTCTTATTGACTTGTTCAAATGTCAATTCTATCAGGCTTATTATACAGCACTGTCCTGAAGTGCTACTGCTGCCAGTACTATTATAATATATAGATTTTACAGAACTGTTATTCAAGAAAAAGCAACTGATGCACTGTTAGGAGTTCAGGGATTTGGAGTTGCTGAATGATAACAAGGCTGAGGTATATAGGGAAGCTACTGAAGGAGTTTCATGATGCTTCAAGACAGTTCAACTTGATATCATCATTTAGACAATGCAAAAGTGACACCTACTTTCTTTCTCACTTGCATCCATCTTTGAGATGGAGTAAAAACAATCAATTTGATAATTCAGGGTATATAGACATAAATTAGAATATAATATCAAGAGAGAGGCCACTACAAGAAAGACCATTGCCCAAAAACACTTTCATCGCTGCCAGAGGGGCCAAGGTATATCAAGATACATATAGCACAGGAAAATGGAAGATACAGGAAGATATTGAGCATGGTCCAAGCAAACACTGATAGTTGAGTTATACCAATAGTCTGTCTATTTTGCAAGATACTTGTTCTCTTTTTGCCTGTTCATAGAAGCTGAACAGTTGTGCATATAATTCTGTATTTTTTATTATATACAACTTATAGCAAGAAGACCTTCTAGAATGGTTTCAAAAGCTTAGCATGTTAAGTCTATGTCTAAACAAACATCTAATGAAGAATTTCCATAGTATCATGCTAGGAGATTATGAGGCCCTTGAGGAGACCAGGAAATGACTTTGGACCAAACTGTCTCAAAGAAATTGCACAGAGTTTCTATTTGGTGAATACTGATGTCAGAAAGACCATCCATTCATGAGCATGTTGATGATTTTTAGTGTGATACAAGCACAAGGTATAATTCATGTGTGAGACAACTAATCAAGGTTTCTCAGTTTCTGATGGCCCCTTCCATTATCTATTTCAATATATCAAGTGTATCAGTCAACATGGATAAGAGGCTTGAAATTGCAACAGTTAATTCTTTGAGCATGAAAAAGTACACACTAAAAGGAGTTATATATTTAAGTAACTTTTATTTTTCAAGCTGCTACATATTTTCATCCAACAAATCTTGGGGCATCATAACAAATTGACAACTGGATATAAAATGATAAAGGAAAGTGAATTTATGAGCTCAATATGTCAAAGTGCAATTTCAGGACAGCTACATTGGCTGTATACATCACAATAGATTGATCACATCAATGGAAGTAGCAGATTATATAAACAACTGCTGGAGAAACAGCTTACAGAACAGCATATTACTATAGCTTAACATAAATATTGGCTCAAGCATTTTTATCAGCTTCTGCATAATAAACAATTTAACAATTTTATTTGTTTCAGACATTGGAGATTGTATTATCTTGTTTGATGGTCTACATGGTAACAGAATAACAAAACACAGCAAGTTAAATTACAATAAAAAGCAAATGCTATGACTGCCAGATTTGCGTAGCAGCTATATTAAGTGAATGAGAACAATATTGAGACCTGTATAGAGCAACTTACCAGGCCTGTTCAATGATTCATCTTCACTGCTTGAGCTACTCAAAGTATTACTTGCTTGGCTGGGACTACAGAGAGTTGTATTTGTATAAGCAAGTATAGGAGATTTGGAGGGATGTTGCTGATATAACTAAATTCAAGGCATTGTAAGTTTTCAAATCATCAACAGAAAAATTGACCCAGCAAAACAAGTCAGCATCTTCATTGTGTTGGAGATTGAAATTTGTGAGTGTGATGCCAAGTTAGCATGCAATCATGAAATCCTGCCAAATATAACTATTAATATATAGATAAGCTGAGGAAAGATGAGAAATGTCAGAACTTAGATGCAGAAAACACTCACAGAAGTCAACTGTAGAAACTTTGCAAATAATGTATTGGCGTCTCTTCCAGGCAAACATTAATTCAGCAAGATTGACATTGAAAGCATCAAGACACAAGCAGATAAGAGTATATGTCTTCCAAGCAGGTCTATCATAGAGGATGGATTGGATGTTGATACAAGTTGTTGACAGTAGAATGTTGGTGTCGGAACTGCATATATGATTTAGCCATGTAATCTATTTGTAGTGCATAAGTACACAAGCATGTGTAGCCAGAAACCAAGACAATATATATTCAAGTGCAGGCAGACTTGTTATAATACTGCCATTGGACTTGCTTTCAAATTCATGATTGGAGAAGAACTAGTATATAAGCCTTTGCACATAGACCTGGTTTTTGATAGACACATCAAAGAATTAAAGATTGCTGCTCTAAGCATAGTTCAAAGACATGAGTACATCATGCAATTCAAAATAGTTGCATAGATAAAGAAAGATCAACACACTATTCTATGAGTTTGTCAGAGGACTCCTCATTTCTTCCTTCCTTCACTCCTTCACTCTTTATCTCTTTACTCTTTTTTTATTTATTCTTTTATTTCTTCTGACATTATCTCTGAGAATTTTACTGTTTCTATTTTTTCAACACTATTTGTTAGTACTATTTTCAGCTCTTGAAGTGCTCTGATTCTTTAGCTACTATTCAGATAAGTATGGGCCCTTCAGTACCACTTCCAGACCACTTATATAAGCCAGAGTTTGCCAGAGTTTGCCCCTTATTTGTGCAATTATTTGTGTAGACAATTTTATGACTGAGCCACAGCCTCCAGAGGTTGCCCTTACAATAATGACCATTTCAAAATATTCACTCATTGAGACACTTTTTTGAGAATTTCTAACTTTGCAGGTTTATCCTTATGAAATAAAGAGTAGGTTGCATGTGGGAATATAAACAAAGTCATGTGACTATGTTTGGATATATTTGAGAGTGGTTAAAGCTAGGTTGAACCACATCTTAGCCTTCAACCACCATCATCAAAGTTACTCCTTCTGCACAATGCTCCACTATTGCTTCTCTTCTTGCTGAAGGGTATTCTGCACTAGTTGAGGCTAAAACTGGTATAGAGAAGTCTACTATTGGGAGGATTGATAGAGAGTTGGAGGTGGACATAGAAAACATTCTAGAGGCTGTCCTGCTAAGCTTACTCCATGTGATAAACAGGCTATTGTTTGACAAATTTCAACTGAGAGACTTGATACAGCTGTTCAGGCCACCAATTTTATCGACAACATTATTTCCAACCCTGTCTCTCCTCAGACTGTTCAGAATGAAGAATGAGGGGTATTGGTCTGCTATAAAGAGAAAAGTTCTATGCTTAAAGCTAAACATCGGCAACTATAACTTATATGGGCTTGGAAGCATCAGAACTAGACTGGAAAAGACTGGAAAAGGGTGTCATAGACATATGAGACAGAGATCAACAGGATTGGGTTAGATGTGAGGCATTATCTATGGAGGCTATGAGAGGAAGACATTTTAGACTTCAAGCAGTTATCAAAGCAAATGGAGGACATACAAAGTACTAGATACCAAAATTAAAGATGCTCAAAAAAGTGTTTCAATGAGTAGATATTTTAAAATGGCTATTAATCTATCAGTTTTGAGTCAAGTTATATAATCCTACATGTGATCTGTAGCTACAATGCTATAGTATTTTATATCATTACTCAAAATCTTAGGTACTTTCATTTTTACATGCCAATGACATCCTTCAAAAACTATGAAATATTAAGACACTTTTTTGAGCCACTGTACCTTCAATAGACAACTTAGATGTAGTGCCACACTAGTGGTGTTTTAAACACCCTTATTGCTAACTCAAAAAATGAGTACAGAGTACAGCTTCATATGAGGACTTGTAAACTTGGAGGTGGGACAGTTTCTCAGTTGTTTTTCTCTAGATTTGACATTTATTTTATTCAGATATTGTACAAGGTTTTTATGAAATTTTCTGATAACATTTGAGAGTGAGTTTAAAGGGTTTACTGGTTAAAACACAAACTCAAACAATGAAATAGATAGTAGAGATGAGCCTACTAAATAGCTATTATCTGTCATCAACTCTGAGGTTTGTGAAGGGCACATCTCACCTCACATACATACAAGTGTGTATATGTCAAGTATATGATATGACAAAATAACTTTGAAAAAGGCTTTGAGTGCCTTATCTTTTGGTATATAATAAACAGGGACATCATTTATAGTATCTTGAAATATAGAGAATACATCTGAACAGCTATCAAGAGAAATATTTTTTTTCTGCCTCACACAACACATATGCAAGCACCTTAAATAGGTCAGCAGAGCATGCATGAAGAATATCTAATCAACTTGCCACCACAGGTGTGCTGTCAAAGTGAGAAGACAGGTTAGAAGTGTTAGGAATGACATTTGAATACCATGTGTGATTGTAAAACTTAGAGTTATCAAGATGAGGATGGTGAGATAATATTGTACCATCCATGGTGACAATTGCAGAACAAGAACAGATTGGACAATCAAACACAAATTATACAACAATAATAAACATATAGAGTTATTTGTCAGCTGCTGCTGAAGCTAAGACTTGCATGATTGGCACTTTCTGATAGAACCTGTTTCTGGAACCAGCAGTTTATTCTAGAATGAAGTGGAAGACTTTATATAATGTAACTCTAACAAATCTGTGGCAATTTTTATGCAACTCATGAGCAGTTTGATTGTCAGCATCTGCTCTCATAGAGTCACTTAAGCATGTATTATTAGCATTCAAAGGCTCTAGATATGTCTCCTCCCAACCACACAACTATATGTTCTAAAAAATTCATATAGTCCCACTAGTAGGTCATATGCAGCCAAAACCAAATGTGGATAAAGTCAGCATATAGTTGAAGTGCTATACATGTCTCCAGGACTATTGTCAGAGGACTCCTCATTTCTTCCTTCTTTCACTTCTTATCTCTTCACTCTCCTTTCATTCATTCTCTTATTTCTTCTGTCATTCTCTCATTTTACTGTTTCTATTCTTTCAACACTATTTGTTAGTACTATTCTCAGCCCTTGAGGTGCTCTGGTTCTTTAGCTACTATTCAGACAAGTGTGGGCCCTTCAGTACCACTTCCAGACTACTTACATAAGCCAGAGTTTGCCAGAGTTTGCCCCTTATTTGTGCAATTGTTTGTGTAGGCAATTTTCAAGTTTTTAAGGTTTTGTTGTACTGTACAGTTGTTTCCCATGCTTCAGAGGCCCCCAGAAGCATCCAACCTGGCATAGGAAATTCCTAGACTTGTTCTCTTTGGATCTCCCTCTGCCAGGTGAGTAGTTATTATGATATTGTCAGTACATACTCTAATACACTTTGGATCTCCCTCTGCCAGCTGTGTGACTGAGCCACAGCCTCTAGAGGTCACCCTTACAGTTTGCTGCTTTGCATTATCTCAACTACACTTTCAGTGTTCAGACTCACACTGAGACTCACACTGATGAAGACTTATCTTATAACATTGCATTTGATTAGCTCCAGGCAGCAGCTGAATACCATAATGGCTGGTCAGTAGCAGATGCACTACAAGTTGTGCACACTATGGTCAAACACCTGCAATGGTAGAGATCCCCTTTGTAAGTGGCATTTATATATTTAAGTATATGACAGCATTGCTACACATTGGAACACTTTCTTTTTTTTGGTATGTTTTTTTTCTTTTTGTTTTGTTTTTTTTTGTTTTTTTATTTTTTTTGTTTTATTTTTATTTTTATTTTTTTCTTAGACTGCTAATGGCTCCCATTGATAAGTTGCCTGCAGGTATGACTTGAAGCCACATATGGATATTGGCATTACAAACTAACATTCACTGTTTAAAAACCAGCAGGAGTAATGCTAATGCATAGGTGGGTATTTGTGACCAATTGATGCATTGGACTTGTTGATTGTACTTTGAACTTTTTTTTTCTTTTTTATTATTGTACTTTGAACTATTTTATTATTATTATTATTATTATTATTATTTTAGGACATGCAGCAAAGCCTCCAGCTGCATGTAAATGCTCCAAAAACAATGAGGAGGCTAATGTTGGCCATTTAAAGCCAACAAGAGCAAGATAGGCAGGTATTTGTAGTAAATTGGTGCATCAGACTTATTGATTGTACTTTCAACTAATTTTTTTTGATTTTAGGATGTGCAGCAAAGCCTCTAGCTGCATGTGGATGCTCTAAGGATAACAAAGAGGCTAACATTGGCTGTTTAAAGCCAATGGAAGTAACACTGATGTGTATATGTGACTGTTACATATGTATTCAACATGCCATGGTGTCCTGAACATTGCTCAACCTGAACACTGCTTTGAATGTTCATACCCACCTCATAACATCCATGATTTGCTTATTGACTTCTAATCAATCATCCCATGTGGTTTTCTGAACTATCAATGGTGATTCATTGTATAAAATCAGAAAAAATGAAAGCAGAAGAACTGGTGTGGTTCAGGGCATCAAGTATGTAGCCTTGTACCTTTTTTTGGCTCTGTTAGACTCATATATGCCCAGATCTGCATGTGTGTATGTTATTCAAGCATTTGGGCACATCAAGGGGGTTATAGAGAGGGTCAAAAAACAGGTTTGTTGCTTGTTTTTGACATAATTCATTGAATAACACCTCTTTACAGGCTACAAATGCAAAGCTGCATTGCACAGGGATGTATTTATTCTTGTATGGCAGTTGTGTCAATATCAATTCTATGTATACAGGAACAACACTGATAACTGAAGGCTTTGATTTTTGTTTTTCTACCTTTTTTTCAATACATTTATGCATTTTTTTATATTATGCTTATGTATACCAATATATATAATTTGAACATTGAATTTTATACAAATATTGCTGAGATTTCTCCCTCTGCACTAAGTTAATGTACTGTGTCCTGCCATGCTGGCACATTATTGTTGAGTACAACAGCTGACTACTTCCTAATTTGGACAATCATATGTTTTTCAATCGGTCATTACTTGTGACACCTCAGTGTTTCCAATCACTGAGGTGTAAGTCAATTTTTATATCACACTTAATATATTACTGATAGTCTGTAGTATTTCTTTGTTACTACAGGTAGATACCCAATATATTGCAAAGTGTTTCCAACCACTGAAGTTATCTCTTTGTTACTACAGTTATCCAAGATCCCTCGAGACCAGTCCAACCTCAACAGGTTATGGGCCCCGATGTTACCTATGATATTTTGTCAATAAAGTTGATAGTCCCAACACTTGCGGCTGACAGTTCAAACTGGCCCACATACCAGGAATGTGTCACGAATGCCATAACATCAAAGAAGCTCCAGAGACACCTTGTGGGTACCGTGTGTAAGCTGGTCATGCTTATTGAGCGTGAGGGATTATTCTACCGTGATGACAAGTTCTTGGCTCCATTATCCGACAATCAGGTTGATGAGGTTGAGGATGCCATGGAGGAATGGTTGCAGAGAGAGGCTCAGGTCCATGAGATCATATACAGCATGGTTGACTAGTCTACTTTTCACTAAGTCAAGAGTGAACCCACCGTTGCTGCTATCTGGAAGAAACTTGTGTCAATTTATGGCAACAAAGGAGCTATGTACGAAACCAATCTCCTTGCCCAACTGCAAAAACACCTGCTTCATCGAAAACAGCGAAGTTGATATGTGTACTCACCTTGCTAGCATGGTTGTAATCAAAGAGCACCTCGCAGAAATTGGTTGTCCCTTGTCCAATGCGTCATTTGCAAGTTATATCTGTACATCACTATCTCTTGCCCCCACATATAAACCATTGTTCATGATACTCGCAACATCCACACACACCTCTGGAAAGCCAGTTTCAAGCCAGGATCTTATCTGGCATCTTAACGAGAAAGCAAACAGTGCAGCAATTAAAACAAATATCAATTGCCAACATGAAGCAATGATTGCAGTGCATGCAAAAGCTCATGGTGACTCTAAAGACACAAAAGAAAAAGGAAAATCGAAGTCAGAGTCTAAAGATAAGGATAAGCAGCACTGCAACAACTGTGACAAAGATGGACACACCAAAGATAAATGTTTTGAGGAAGATGGAGGTATGGAAGATAAGGCACCTGAATAGTGGTTGAAAAAGCACAAGGGGAAAGGAAAGGACAAAGCAGACAAGAACAAGTCAGCAAATGCTGCCAAATCAAAAAAAAGAGGAGAAAAATTACACCTTCCTCACTTCTCTTGCTATTGATGCCCCTGATGACAACCCAAACAACAACGTGGCACTTGCTATTACGTTTAGACATGACAATGAAGCCTATGCCACATCCCCATCTGCCAGAATTATAATTGATTGTGGTGCTAGCAGCCATTTCTTGCCATCTCGCAAAAAATTCATAAACTACCAGAAAATTAATCTTGAACCAGTTCATGCAGCCAATGGACATACCTTCAGCGCTCTTGGCAGGGGAGATCTGCAAATCTGTCTACCCATGAAAATGGAGGAAAAGTCAGTCCCCATTCTTCTCAAAAGAGTTTACTACACACCAACTATGGCATTCACACTGGTGTCCATATCATGTCTTGATCATGCTGGTTGTTCTCTCCTCATCAAGAACAGAATGTGTGTCATTAGAAGTCCAAAGCCACAACATTGTGTCATTGGTTGTGTCCCAGCAATTTGTGGACTATACTGTGCCAATAGATCAACACCCTTCTGGAATCACGTCATGAATATTGCGTCAAAATCTATCTTGATCAATGAGCTCCACTGTCGGATGGGGCACATAAATCACAAAGACTTCCGTGAGGCAGTTCGCCTTGAGGCTGTCACTGGTGTTGAACTTGACATGTCATCAGAACCTGAGTTCTGTGAAGCAGGTGTCAAAGAGAAGGCACAGTGTCAGTCGTTCCCAAAGAAGAGTAAAACTAAGTATACTCACTATGGGGAAAAGATTGTTGAAGATTTGTGGGGTCCTGCACAGGTCAAGTCACTCGGTGGAAACACCTACTCATACACAAACATTGATCTGTACACCTGCAAGGAACACATCACATTTCTTGCATGTAAGTCTGATGTATTTAAGGCTTACCGTGACTACAAAGCATGGGTTAAAATTCATCATGGTGCAAACATCAAGACATATGGCAGTGACAGAGGCAGTGAGTTCTTGAGCACCAAAATAAAAGCTCATCAGGATGCCGCTGGTACTGTTTGTGATCTCACTGTGCATCATTCTCCCCAATCCAATAGCATCGCTGAACATGCAAATCGTATCATTGTTGAGGGTGCACGCACTATGTTAATTGCATCAGGCCTCCCTAAAAACCTCTGGGCAGAGGCTAAATGTCATATGGTCTGGCTACAGAACAGGACGCTAATCTGTGCCACTCCTGACAATATAACACCATATCAGATGGCAACAGGACGTAAACCCAACATAGCACAAGTATATGAATAGAAAGTGCATGCCTACATTAAGCTGCACAGTGCAGGCAAGCTCAATCCTAAAGTTGGAGAGGGGAAGTTTGTTGGCATTGACAACGAATCAAAGGGGTATAGGATATACTGATGCGAAATGAGTAGTTTACTATATGTAAAGTAGTTTAAAATGGAATTTGAACTGGACTTTGATTATATTTCAAGTGTTTCAATTCCACAGAGTACGTAGGGCAAGTGTTGACATGCGCACATACTTTGTAAAAGTGTGATTATAATATTTTAATTGATTTATTTAGAATGTTGCATAGCGCACTCAAAATGGGTCAATAAAGTATTATTTACTAAAACCCAAAGCTACTGTAATGCTCCTAGGCCTAAGAAATCCGCTCCCTGGGGATTCTGAGCCATGGCAATGCAATTGCTTGCCTGACTCCCCCAAATTTGTCCTTCTTTTATATCCCTTCCTTCAATGCATAGACCACTACTTATGGCGTGTGTTTTTGTGTTGTCGTAATGCATTGCCATGCCCAGGCAGTTGGTTAGCATGTTACCAAGCCTGGTCTGGTGGCTAATGGTTTGTCCATTCTCTGGTGTGCATGGCTACACCCTTTGTATGGCTAATCCTTCCTCTGTTGCCTTGCCTTATCCTCTCGTCCCTCTGTGTCCTTTTTCCTTTCTCCTGGGCTCACTTTGTTGTTGTTCCATGGTTGTGGTGGGCTGGCATTGTGGAGAGGAGGTACGATGAAAGAGTACCAAGTATTTTGGACCGAAGTGACGGGATGGTGTGGTGGCAGTGCTAATTTCAGAGATGATGCCAAGATCTTGGTTTTACCGAGCACTGCCACTCACTCAGTTATCCCTGACTTCATCAATCTTTGATCGCTGCCTTGTTACCATGCATTTATTGCTATGCTTAGCTGGGTTTGGCCAGTTTTCATAAGTTTTGGGTTGGGTTTTTTGTGAGTCTGCCTATGTCTACAGTTTTCGACTAACGCTTACAGTTTTCAGTGCTTTTTAGAGTAGATTGGGACTGTATTTTGACTCTTATTGTCTGCCTTGTGTGAGGCAGACATATCAATACTGGCCCAGGAAACATCAGCTTACAATTGAAAGAGATGTTTACTTCAACAGGGAAGCAGCTCTCAACCCGGATAATGTCCAGATTGAGAGGGAGTGGGAATCTGTCAATCCAGACAGTCACCAGACCTCAAAATCACTAAACCCTCCAGAATCGTCACCAGGTCCTATATCTAACAATTCTGCCAACAACGTCAAGGTCAAAGAGGTCACCGAAAGCAGTCCCATGCCACAAACCAAGGTTATTAACAATGAGAAACACATTGAGAACCTGCAAGAGTCGCCTCAAACAGTCTCAGACAACCCACAGGCAGAGAATTTGCCCTCTCCCAATGCACTGCACCTCAAGAAGCATCAAAATTCACTGACTGGCCTCCAACAATTCAATTCCAAACAATATGGCCGAGGACAGCATTGCAACACCCCAAAGGATGCAAGTTTTGCTGACTATGCTGAATCTGCACTCATTGTTGACGCCACCAAGATCCTTGAACCTAGCGGAGTCGAAATTGAAGCTAAGTGGATTTACAATGCAATCGAGCATGCAATGGCAGTAAGTGAAGATGTACCATCCATTAGAGATGCACTGAGTGGTAGCAAAAGAGAAGACTGGTCAGCTGCAATAGATGCTGAACTTAGCCAAATCGAGAAACTTGGTACCTGGGAAATTGTTGAGACACCCAAAGATGTCAATGTCATTCCATGTCGGTATGTCTTACGACGCAAGCGTGGTGCTGATGGACAAATAGTCCGTTACAAAGCTCAACTTGTTGCTAAGGGATTCAAGCAGCAGTTTGGGGTTGATTACTCTGAAACGTTTGCCCCAACTGTACACGCCACCACGCTTCGTATTCTTCTGTCAATTGCAGCATCAAATGGTGCCTCCATTGAACAGGCTGACATTAAAAATGCCTATCTAAACTCGTCACTCAATAAAAACAAGGTCATTTTCATGCAGTTTCCACCTCACTATTGGCAGTTCCATACGTTACCACCTGAGCTTACAAAGCTACCTGATTCAAAGCTTACGTGCCGGCTTAAGCACCCGCTTTATGGTACAAAGCAGGGCACCCACCACTGGTATGAGGAAGTGTTCAACACATTCACTAATCTCAGATACACTGCTTGTCAGGCTGATATCGCTGTTGTAAGGGCGACCTCTAGAGGCTGTGGCTCAGTCACACAGCTGGCAGAGGGAGATCCAAAGTGTATTAGAATATATACTGACAATATCAAGGTAGCTACTCACCTGGCAGAGGGAGATCCAAAGAGAACAAGTCTGGGGATTCCCTATGCCAGGTTGGACGCTTCTGGGGCCTCTGAAGCGTGGGAAACAACTGTACAGTACAACAAAACCTTAAAAACTCGAAAATTGACTAACCAAACAAGTGTGCAAACAAGGGAGGAAAACTCCGGACTTTAGAAGTCAGAAAGGCAAACTCCGGCTTATCTTAGCAGCCTGGAGCGGTGCTGAAGGGCCCACACTTGTCTGAGTGATAGCTAAAGAACCAGAGCACCTCAAAGGTTGAGAATAGTACCAACAGATAGTGTTGAAGAAGTAGTAACAGCAAAATGAGAGAATGGTAGAAGAAATAAGGAAGTGAATGAAAGGAGAGTGAAGAAATAAGGAGTGAAAGAAGAAAGGAATGAGGGGTCCCCTGACAGCTGTCTTTTACAAAGTCAACAACAATGATTACACAACTGTTGCTGTTGCAACAGATGACTTTACCATAATTGGCAACTCCATTAAGGTCACCTCACTAATAAATGAGCAGCTCAGCAAACGATTCAAAATTGTTGACCTCAGCCCTATCAACTGGCTACTCAGAGTCAGCGTTACTAGAGATCTAAATGCTCACACCATCTCGCTTGGCCAGCAGGCCTATATCAAACAGATTGTCAAACGCTTTGGCCTTGAGGAGTTACGTACTGCCATAACACCTATGGTGTCAGAGACGAGATTAAATAGAGAATTCTTGATGCTTGAGAAAACTGAGAATTTGCTGAGAGTTTGAGCAAAAACAACTGTGTTGATTGCTCAACTTTCGTAGACAAATACATGAGACTTATATAGCTAAATGGATAGGAGAAAAGAAAATAAGGAGTACTGTAAATAGGAAGGTCTGAGATATATGTAGTTATTTAAGGAGAATCAATGATGAAATATGATGTAATGAAAATAAGAAAAGGAGATTTTGAAAATAGATGGCAGTCGACGAAAGTAGAATTAAGATCGGAATTCGGATGAGACTTTAGCAGATTTTCTGACATTACCCCCTCTTCAAGACTGAGTCAACATAATCTTTGGAACGTGGTGGTCGTGCAATTTGATTTGATCGAGTAGTAGTTTGCTGGGGTGGTTTGAAATTTTGTTGTGAGGGTGCAGGAGGAGGAGAGGGTGACCGGCTCGGATGGTCGATTAATGTACTGGAGTGTTGGCTTGGTCTAGGTAGTGAGGTGTAAGGTGTTCTATCGAAATAGATTTGAGGTGGATGTGGTCTTCTAGGGTTGTGTTGATGCCAACGTTTGAGTGTTTCAGAAAGTTTGGAAGGGATGTCAGATAGGGGAATCCAAGAATTCTCGGAATCTGGCAGATTCTTCCATGAAACGAAATAGTCATAGCGTTGTCCAATTTTCCGAGTATCGATAATAGATTTGATGTCGAGTGGTCAATCTGGAATGAGGTCGGTCGGAGGGATGGCAGAGATCTGTACACGATCTGGGATAGTTGAAGGGGGAGTCCAAGGTTCTAAGAGAGAAGCATGGAAAACTGGGTGAAGACGAGAGTATGAGGCTGGGAGTTCAAGGAGATAGGATAAGGTTCCATGACAGGCCAAGATTTTGAAAGGTCCAAGGCATCAGTAATCGAGTTTGTTGGAAGGTCGGGTAGTTTTGATGTTTCGTCGAAGTAACCAGACGTAATCACCCAGTTTGAAGTCGGGAGTGTCTAAATGTCGATGATTGTAGTACTTCGTCATATATTTGTTGGCTTGTTCTAGTTCGAGGTGAAGTTCCTTGTGGATTTCTTGAAGTCTATTGGCGAGGTTGGTGGCTACTGGATTTGTAGTTCGTTCCGTGAGCTTAATTTTGAAATCAGGATGATATCCAAGATTGGCATAGAATGGTGTTTGCTGAGTTGAAGTATTGACGTGATTGTTGAAAGAAAATTCAGCTAGGGCAAGATAATTGACCCAATCATCTTGTTGATAGGAGGTATAAGTACGCAAATAGGTTTCAAGGGTTTGGTTGGTGCGTTTGGTGAGTCCATCGGTTTGAAGGTGATAAGCGGTGGATGGGCGCATTTTGGTGCCCACAAGAGACATGAGATTCGTAAAAAATGATGATACAAAGATTGATCCTTGGTCTGAGACTATAGACTGAGGAAAGCCGTGATGTCAAAAGATACGGTCTAGATAGATACAAGCTAGGTCTGGGGCATCCATGGATTCGCAGATTGGAATGAAGTGAGCAGCTTGCATCATGCAGTCACATACCACCCAAATGGCATCGTAACTGTGTGATAATGGGAGCTTTGTAATGAAATCCATAGAGATGGAGCACCAGGGACGGTCAGGAATGTCAAGAGATTGGAGTAATCCATAAGGCTTATGAGTTGCATTCTTGGTATGGGCACATAGTTCACAAGATTTGACATAATCACAAGAATAAGTTTGCATCCCTGGCCATGAGAAGTCACGACAAAGATTGTCATAAGTTCCTGCTCAGCTGGGATGTCCTGATATAACAGAATCGTGTCTAGAATAAAGGATTTCAGCTCGAAGTGATGAGGGGACAAAGAGGTGGCCATTGTGAAGGACAAGGTCATCTTGTTGAGTAATGGTCTTGTCACCCTGTTGTAGAAGTGTTTGCCATTTGGTGTTGGTACGGTAAGCAGTTTTGAACTCGTTCAGAAGTTCAGAGTTGTCGAGAGTATATGTTGAAAGGGAATTAATTGATGATGGTGTATCCGATTGTATTTCGGAGGGAAAAATTTGGGCAGTGTGATACAGATTTAGGAGAGCTTGACGTTGGTTAACAGTGGTTTCATCCCCCTCTTGAGGCTTGTAATCCTGTCGCTGTGATGCTGCGTCAGCCGGGTTTCTTGTGCCAGGTGCATAGTCAAGTTGAAAGTCGAATTCTGATAGGAAGGAAGACCATCGTGCTTGGCATCGGTTTAACAGTTGTGAAGCCATGAAGTATCGGAGATTTGAATGATCTGAAATTGCAGTAACAGTATGTGGGAATCCTACAAGCCATGCACACCATTCACGGAAAGCTTTGACGATTCCAAGAAGCTCTTTGTCGTGAATTTTGTAATTAATTTCTGCGGGTGTAAGCTTGCAAGAGTAGTACAAAACAGGGTGTAGTAGGGAGTTTGAATCGGGTTGCAAATGGATGGCTGACAATGCAAAGTCTGAGGCATCTGTTACAATGGTAGAGGGAAGCATGGGATCGAAATGTTGAAGTACAGGGGCTGTAGTGAAGGCGACTTTGAGTTTTTCGAAAGCCTTCTGAGCAGTAGAGTCAAGTCCTGGAAAATTAGTCTTATATTTCTTGGTAGTCAAAGCATGCAGAAGTAGACAGATCTCAGAGTACTGTGGTATGAAGTCTCGGTAAAAGATGCAGAAACCGAGAAATCACTGGATTTGCTTGACTGAGGACGGCATAGGCCATTTGCTAATTGTGTCTAGCTTTTTTGGGTTCATCTGGATGCTGTTTGCTGAGATTATATACCCGAGATATTCTACCTGAGATCTTCTGAATTTGCACTTCTTGGCATTTGCGAATAGATTGGCATTAGAAAGACGTTTGAGTACAGCGGCAACACAAGTCTCATGGTTTTCACCTGGTCGAGAAAAAATCAGAATGTCGTCTAGGTAGACAACACACCAGATGTCAAGAATGTTGCGTAAAACATCCTGGATAAAAGCTTGGAAAGTAGCGGGAGTGTTGGTAAGACCAAAAGGCATCACAGTGTACTCAAAAAGTCCCAAGTGTGTACAGAAGGCCGTTTTCCATTCGTCACCTTCTTTTACTCGGATTAGGTTGAAAGCATTCTTGAGATCGATAACCATGAACTTGTCGCAGCCTTGGACATGGTCTAGTAAATCTGATGTAAGAGGCAGGGGATAGCGATTTTTCTTTGTGATGGTGTTAAGGCCACGATAATCAACACATAGATGGAGATCGCCTGTCTTGCAGCATACAAACAAGATGGGAGAAGCTGCAGAGGACATGGATCAACGAATGAACCTCTTGGCCAGTTGTTCTTTGATGTATTCAAAGAGTGTCTCACGTTCATCTTGAGACAGAGAATAAATCGGACCGAAAGAGGGTTGTTTCCCATCCTCAATGTCGATTGCAATATCATAAGGTTGATGGTCTGGAAGCTTCTTAACTTCGACAGGATCAAAGACGTTGAGGTAATTATGATACTGTTTGGGTATTAGCTTGCGTATCTCATCTTCTGTTTCAGAAACAAAAGCTTTAGATGTGCGTAAAGTGGGAGTGGTTGAGGATGGAGCTGGTTCAGGTGGAGGTTGTTCAGAGGAAGGGATATCAGGAGGCAGGTGGTTTGAAATGGCATTGATACGTATTTCTAGTTCGTCATTGGTAGTGTACCAAATACACGATATTGCTTGATTTCTTGCATATTTCTTGAAATGTTGAGAAGAACAACAAGCAATATGAATAGGTTTAGTTTCAGACTTGTGCGTAGGCTCAGGTTTAGCAGGAGGTGTCGACCAAATTGCGAGAAGCTCTTCACAACTGATGCCGTTCCAAGTCGGAGGTCTGAGAATGGAAGCTGGTGATTGTGGAAAGGTGAATTTATAACCGGTGTTTGGGCATGTCTTGTCATGGGGTGGATCAAGCAGCCTACAAAGATCAGAGGGAGGCATCCTGGGAAGACCTAAGCCTAGACCAAGGGAGCCGACAGGACGGATTGAGTGAGCATCTGGTTTTAGAGGACCGTAGCCTCGTCCAAATGCAGTAACTGGAAAATCGTGATTTAGTCCACAGCAGGATAGTGACAACTGACCGCAGATCCAATCTATAGATGGATTGTGTTGCTGTAACCAATCCAAACCTAAGATTATCGGATAAAGCATTGAAACGATGCCTAGACGAATAACTTCCTGGTGTTCATGGACTTTCAACTTGGTGATGACATTATGCGTAAGTAAACTGGAAGTCATGGGGCGGTCGTCAATAGTATAGATAGGAACAGGAGAACTTTTGAGAGCTCGTGGAAGAGAATGTTGGGAAGAGAATTTATCAGATATGTGGGAAGCCGTTGCGCCGCTGTCGACAAGTGTGTAGGTTGAAATTTGTTTTCTTTTCAGAAATAACAATGTGACGGGAATAAAGAAATGTTGTCTATTATGAGGAGCTAATCGAATATGAGTAGATAAAAGAAAGTGTGGGGCAAGAGTTGACTGAGCTGTCCATTCGCCATTGGTGTTCCTGACAAATTTTGGCTGTATGCGGCAACGGGGAAGTGACTCAGTTCCATCTGTTGTTGCCAAAGACCTCGGAACTAATTGGTCTTTGGCTTGGCTTTTCCCGAATCCCCATGTTTGGCTTTGCATTTACGACATTCTTCAGCTTTGTGACCTTCCTTGCCGCAATATAAGCAGAGATTGTTCTTGAAGCGATGTTCACGTTCAGTGGCTGTAAGAGGACCACGCGTCTTAGAAGTTCCTGGAGTAGAAATGGTATCCACATCCATGGGTACGACGTCAGAGGTAGAGCTAGCATTGACAGGGGGTGTGACAGCATGGGTAGAGGGTGGAGTAGGATGTTGACTAGAATGATTATTACCAGAGACCTTCTTTTTGCCAGTTTCAATTCACTTTTTGATTTCTTGTTGATGGAGGTTCGTATCAATCAAAATGACTAAAGGTTCCCAATCTTCAAGTGTAGTAGGATGATGAATGATATTGACCAAATGGTCCTTGACTGAGGACTTCAATCCTTTCATGAAACGAGTGATTTTTGTCTGTTCAGTCATTTTGAGGTGGCTAGCGAGTTCCATGAATGTGGTCGGGTAATAGTGGGCTGATCTTGTCTGTTTAAGTGCATCAAGTTTTAATTCAGCATTTTGCACAAGACTAGGATCGGAGAACTTCTTCCTGAAAGCAGCGAGAAAATTGTTCCAATTATAGAGTAGGGGTGATTCGTTGTGTTTGAGATGGTTGAACCATTCGATAGGTAATCTGTCCTTAAGATGTAAGCCAACGTAAAGGACTTTAGAATGGTCGTCAGGAAAGGAAGGTGGATGGAACTCAATGATTCACTTGACTTCAGACAAGAAAGGAGTAACGTCGTTATGTTTACCATTGAAAATGTGTGCGTCTCTAAGCTTGACGTGACTACCACGAATGAATTGGTTCTGGTCGGGGCCAGGTTGACTGGGACGGCATGCGACCTCATTCATGATGTCAATGAGACTATTTTGCAGCATTGTCTGGTTATGTGTAAACTGAGCGAGAATTGCAGCAAATTCAGGTGTGAGAACAGGAGTGTTTCCTGCTGTGCCTGGAGCTTGGCTTTGACCCATCGATGGTATTGCTGTGGGGTCAAAGTTACTGGCGAGCTGAATAAAATCAATACCAGGAGAGATGTGGGGAACGTAGTATTCAGGATTTAGGGCTGGGGGCTGAGTGGTCGGGATATTGTAGTCTGGATAGACAGAAGTTGAGGCCATATAACAAGGAGCAATCAAACTTTGTCAGAGACGAGATTAAATAGAGAATTCTTGATGCTTGAGAAAACTGAGAATTTGCTGAGAGTTTGAGCGAAAACAACTGTGTTGATTGCTCGACTTTTGTAGACAAATACATGAGACTTATATAGCTAAATGGATAGGAGAAAAGAAGATAAGGAGTACTGTAAATAGGAAGGTCTGAGATATATGTAGTTATTTAAGGAGAATTGATGACAAAATATGATGTAATGAAAATAAGAAAAGGAGATTTTGAAAATAGATGGCAGTCGACGAAAGTAGAATTAAGATCGGAATTTGGATGAGACTTTAGCAGATTTTCTGACATATGGAACCCACAGCTGACTTCACGCCAGGTTCCCCTTCAGTCTCCCCAATCATGCTGTCAACCACAGAGAAAACACGCTATTGAGAGATGATCGGATCACTCATGTATGCGGCTGTAATGACACGTCCCAACATTGCTTATGCAGTATTGATTCTGTCTCAGTTTCTTGACGCGCCTCACTCTATCCACATGATAGCTGTCACTCGTGTGTTCCGCTACCTCTGCAGCACATTGGACATGAAGCTCATGCTTATTTCTGGCTACTGGGCCTCACAACTTCATCAGCATTCAATTTCTGGCTTCCCATTCTTTATTGGGCACAGCGCTATTTTCTGGAGTTCAAAAAGCAACTAATCATCATGCTTTCCAGCACAGAATCCGAGTATGTTGCCTTGACGCACTCTGCCAAGGAAATAATATGGATACACAAGCTTCTTCGAGATCTTTCCTTCTTCAATTCTTTCTCTTTACCTACTGACTTATACTGCGACAATCAAGGTGCCATTCGGCTCTCAAAAGATGCAATGTTTCACGCATGTACAAAACACATCGACGTTCACTTCCATTTCATTTGTCAGACTGTATCCTCCGGTCACGTTCACATTCACTACCTTCCCACTGCCAATATGATCGCGGACGCATTTACGAAATCGCTAAGTTGCATCAAGTTTGAGAAGTTCCGCGAACTACTTGGTGTCGCCTAATCCGTGTTCACATTGAGGGGGAGTGTTGAGTACAACAGTTGACTACTTCCTAATTTGGACAATCATATGTTTTTCAATCGGTCGTTACTTGTGACACCTCAGTGTTTCCAACCACTGAGGTGTAAGTCAATTCTTATATCACACTTAATATATTACTGATAGTCTGTAGTATCTCTTTGTTACTACAGGTAGATACCCAATATATTGCAAAGTGTTTCCAACCACTGAGGTTATCTCTTTGTTACTACAGTTATCCGAGATCCCCCGAGACCGGTCCAACCTCAACAATTATGCTGACATTGTCACATTGGCACTGCCATGTCGCGTATTCAACACCCTATGCTGTAGACCTCGGTCTCGCTATGCGCCACAGCAGCCCATCTTGTTTGATA
>QGOA01012896.1:0-17311 GCA_003313075.1 Termitomyces sp. MG16
TTGTTCTCTTTGGATCTCCCTCTGCCAGGTGAGTAGCTACCTTGATATTGTCAGTATATATTCTAACACACTTTGGATCTCCCTCTGCCAGCTGTGTGACTGAGCCACAGCCTCTAGAGGTCGCCCTTACAAAGTCCTCTCTTTTGAAATTTGATAGTATAGACAGATGCCACATATTTTCCAAACAGACCATCTTTTATGTTCTTCAAAAAAGCATTTTTCTTGAGTTCAAATACTCTGGCAATAATATCTGGACAGTCAGAAGCTGTTTGCCTCTTTCTATTAACCATAGGTTCTTTTAACAGAGCCTCTTCAATTTCTAGCCACTTTGGATTGGCAGTCATGGTAATGAAGAGATCTGGTTTGTGAAAATGCCTGTAAATAGCCATAGAGTCCTGAAATAATTGCTGCATGTCATTCACTTCCAACATAAGAAGAGGGAAGGACTACACGTCAACTTTGTCTGCATAAGTCTTCATCTCCAGCTGTGGCATCAACCACCCCTTGATAGACTTTAGCCTTAATCTTTGTTTGATTGTGTCTAACCCAATTAAGTTTTGTTTGTTTGATTAAAGCCCATGTATCAACAACATATTGTTGAAACAATTGACCACTCCAAAGCAAAGCGGCATTAGCTTCTAGAGATCTATGCTAAAGTTGGTATGCATAGTAAGCAGTTTCAGTGATATTTGGTGTTCTGCGTTGGCCTTGTGGTCCCAGCTGAAAAGGAATGTTGAAATGAAATCTATGTTCTCCAGTTGGAAATATAATTGTGTAGTGCAGAGGAGTACAATAGAAATGTAAATGGCTGATTCGCTTCAATTGACCTTCATGCAGATGCAGGACTATATCACAATGATCTAATCGTTCCTCAGAACCATCTCCTGGTATAATTGCAGCAACTCCTTCCTGTTCATTAGGGTTGTTATAGCATCAATGATCTCCAAAATTAGCCCTAAGTTGAACAGAAAGCCTTTGTGGTTGGCTCTCAGAAACTTCTGTCATAATCTGCTTTGCATGCTTGTATAAGCCAATAAAAGGATTGACTCTATAAAGCATATCCTGCAAAGAGGCCATTATCTGTGGATCCAATCTAGGATTGCTTCCTTGACAAAAAGCCAATTGTTGATTGTGATCGTAGAAGTAGAGTTGTGCATACACAGGATGATTGCCTTTAGTTGGAAGCAAAGCACCTGTCAGATGATGGAGCTCTCCATTGATTCTAAAGCTGTATGGTTCAGGAGCATTGATAATTGCCTGGTCAATTTTGACTCCCAGAGATGTAAATGCAAAGGCTGCATTGTATTGGTGAATAGATGCTTTAAAAGCATCAGAAAGAGGATGGTGACCTTGGAGTAAGCCAAGCAGTTCTGGTGGAGCATCTTCAAGTCTAGACAAATCAATCTGCCCTTGTAAACAGCACATGCCAAACTTTGGATTATGTCTAGGAGACTTGGAGAGCTTTTCAGCATCAAAATGTAGAGCATGACAGTGTGGACATGCAACATCCATAGAACTAATATAGTGTGAAGAAGATCCATCCAGATAATGCTATCCTTCCTGTTGGAAGAGCATTTCTAGGCTGAACATCATCAGGTTGTTGTATCCTCTGTAAGACAGGAGGTGCTGGTACATTTGCTGCATGACATCCCCAGGTGGATCCACATACTCCAAGTCAGGAGGTACTGGTAGATATTGCTG
This sequence comes from Termitomyces sp. MG16, assembly GCA_003313075.1. Taxonomy (NCBI): domain Eukaryota; kingdom Fungi; phylum Basidiomycota; class Agaricomycetes; order Agaricales; family Lyophyllaceae; genus Termitomyces; species Termitomyces sp. MG16. Next base: position 1,702 of record QGOA01012896.1, read on the forward strand.
TCTATTATCTCCAGGTGGATCCACATACTCCAAGTCCTCCTCTATATTCTCTGCAGAATTATTCCTAGGATCATCTAGTAGATTTGGATCAATCTCATTGTCTATGGGATGCTCCAAATATTCCAAAGGATTTTGAAGCATTTCATCAAAAGCTGCATGGAAATTTTGTAATCCATGAGGATCCAAATCATTGAAATCCTCTTCAAAATCAGCTAAATGTTGCTGCTGCCAGTTTTGTAAGATCCTTTCAGCCCTAGCCTGATTCAAAGGCCTATGTTCAGGATTGAGATCAACAAACTGTCAAATTTTGTCAATTAAGATAGGCTTTTAAAGTTGGCTTTGCCTTACCTCTAGTTTCAGTTCCTGTTGTTGTTCCTGTTGCCTCAATCCTTTCTTCTCCCTTAGCCTTTCTTGGTACAAAGTAGCCAATGCTTCATGTTGTCTTTGTTCTCTCTCTTGCTCCTTATGTCTGACCCTTTGTTGCTCCTCTACTATTGCTTGTGCTAATTCCTGTTGTCTGTCTTGTTCTTGAATCATAGCCATATGTCTCAGCCTTTGCTGCTCTTGTAATTCTGCTAGTCTGGCAGGAAATAGAGGTGGCATAGAATTCTGTACAGATACATTTCTGACTCTTCTAAATGCCAGAGCAGGTAGGGGTGGCACCATAGGCATAGGATTCTGTAAAGGAGTATTCCATCCTTCAGGCAGAACAGTTTCAGGAATGTCCACAGGAAGTGGAGCAATAGTAGGCTGATTGTCTCTTCTATGTATAGGAAGAGGTAGAGCAGGTGGAAGTGGTACCCTTCTAGGCCTATTGTTTCTTCTGGATGTAGAAACAGGTAGAGGTGGCACCATTCTAGGTACAGGATTCTGCAAAGGTGCATCCCATCCTTCAGGCAAATGAGTTTGAGGAATGACAATAGCAAATGGATCCTGAGCAATAGGCATATCTCCAGACCCTCTGCCCCTAGTTTGTATACCTCCAGTTTGTATTCCCCCAGTTTGTATACCTCCAGTTTGCATTCCCTCAGTTTGTATTCCCCCAGTTTGTATATCCCCAATTCCCATACCCCTAGTAACAAAATGAAGTGGTATAACCACTGAAGTAGATCTTCTACTTCTATGTGCACAACAATCATCAGGATCAGTCATTTGCAACTGTTGAAGCCTGCTTTGAATCCTAGCCTGCTGTCTTTGACCTTCAGAAGTACTGGGTTCAGAATGAGTAGTTGAAGATTGCCCAAATTATTAATTTTTTAAACATTTCAATAACTCAAAGTCTTTAAAAAGTTACTTACATAATGATATATCTAGTATGTCAATAGCTAAATGTTGTCAAGCTTTCACTAATAAGCTGAATTCAATGTTTATTAGCATTGATCAATAATAAATGAACTAATACTAATTGTTTGTAGTGTCAAATAAGCTGAATTGAATATGTATTAGCTTTGATCAATAATAAATAAACTAATACTTACTTTGTTGCAATGATTTTGGATTTATTTGTAGTGTCAAATACTGTTTGTAGTGTTAAATAAGCTGAATTAGCATTGATCAATAATAAACAAACCAACACTTACTTTATTGTAATGATTTCGGAATTGTTTGTAGCTGAATTGAATGTTTATTAATTGATCAATAATAAATAAGCCAATACTTACTTTGTTGTAAGTTTATTTGTAGTGTCAAATAAGCTGAATTCAACATTTGTAAATATTGATCAATCAATCAACAAATTGACACTTACTTTGTTTATAGTGTCTTCTCACTACAATGGTGAATTTCAAGTTTGTTTGGTCATGTGTGGTCAAAGAATATGCAAGGCATAAAAACTGGTGTCCACCAACTCACGTTTGGCCTTTTCTCATCCAGACACATTCCAAAAATGTCCAAATATAGTATTTATATTAATATTAAAGTTTACAATATATATATTTTATTTTTTATACTCTAAGTACAAAAAATGAGCAGTCATTATCCTAAAAAGAAGGTTCTTGGTCAGCCTTGGTCAGCCTTACTAATCAGATAGTTCCCACAAAATGGTTGTTATATTATATAGAGATACCATTAATTTGAAGGCCTTTTAGATAAAGCAATGCTTTGACAAGGCAGACTTGACCTATATATACTCAGATGTCTAAAACTCTGGGCTGTGCTCCAGAGTTCAAGATGCAAAAGAAAGGGTAAGCCCAGGATCAGAGACTTGGTCTGGAGGTAGAGAAGTCAGGGAGCAAAAAAAGGCTGAGGTCAAGTCAAGAACTGGAGGTTTTAAGACAAAACCGGGATTAACAAATTTAGGGTCATGAAGTACGTACTAGTCTCAGAGTATGTGTGCCAGCCAAACATGCCAGTCAATGTGTACCAATCAATCAAGGGGTGTAGAAATCTACAAAGAATAAATCCTCAGATGTCTTGACAAATAGTGTGAAGACAGCTGAAGGGTGATTGTTTTGATATGATGAGATATACATAGATAGAAAATAAGGTTTGATAAATAAAGAATAACAAATATAAGCTATTGTGCTCAGTAGTAGTGGTGGCGGCATGAAAGTACAAATAAGGAAATATAGAAACATATGATAAAATGTAAAACTGTTGCCTGGCATCATCTAGCTCCAACAAGGGGCACACAAACAGCAATTGTAATATTAAGACTAAGGTAATACAAGAGGATGGCTATGACTATAAGTACTACAAGTAGTTATTTCAGGGGTCTAAGAGAATTCTGGAGTGTTTAAGACAGTTCTTAAGAGTTAATAGATGATAGCAAGCAGAGAAGAGACTGTATGCTGGAGATTGTGCATGTAGAGTGTGTGATCAATTGGCATGCAAGAGACAATGTGATATATGATGCATAATAGTCAGGGTAATTAATGTGATCCAAGCATTGATCATGGGGCAATGGTCATAATGGTGGGTGATCTTGGGATCTGCAATGTAGAGGCTGTCAGGGAGGCATGTGTGATAGCAGGGTTTGCTGTATATGATAGCAGTATTGGCAGTTATGATGGTGGGCATCGGTGGGTTTGTGTTGTGGGGTCAGTGAGGTGATTCTAGAAGGGATTTGGAAGTGTCCTGGAGTAGTCCTGATGATAAGACCCTACACAGGCTAGATGCATCAACAGTGATGGTGGATGATTCTGAAGTCTGCAATGCAGGAGCTGTCAGAGGAGCATGTGTTGGCATAGTTTGCTGTATATGATGGTGGTATTGGTGGTTATGATGGTGGGCATCAGGGGGGTGTGTTGTGGAGTCAGTAAGAGAGTTCTGTAAGGGGTTTTGGAGATGTTCTGGGGTGGTCCCAGTGATAAGACTCTACACAGGCTAGGTGCATCAATGGCAGGCTTGGCATTGGCTCCAGACATCTTGCCACACTTGTTTCAAACTTGGCATGTATAATTTATCTATTTTTGGCCTTACTTGATAGCCATACATGACAAGCAATAGATCTGATCAGTGATAGTGCCAATGGTATCATACTATTGGCAAGCATCATCACTCAATCAGCATGTAGTATCGTTAGCTGATGACAGCACTTACAAGTTGGGAATAATAGCATGTACTTCTAACAGACAGCTTGGCATTTCACTCTGGTGCCTGACATCACTTGGCACCCTCTCTCAGTTCAGACAAACATCATTTTTGTTCATTTCTTACTATTTAGTTTAATGCACAGCATTTACTTACATTGTTTACAGTTCATCACATTTTGGTGACCCTTAGCCTCTTGGCAACAGTGAACTCATTTTTACTATAAATACTTACCATTGTCACTAGTTACAAAGCAGAACAGAGTATCCTGTTACCTCTCTCAGTTCACCCTACAGTTCAAATTTTTTTTGTGCTGACTAAGTTCAAAGTTACCAATTGTCTGAACATCTCTAGCCTGCTTACTGCAGTTATGCATATAGAATCTATGCACCTTGCATCTATGGCAGGCCTCATGCAGCTTGGTCATTGCTAAGCCTCTAGTTTTCTTGCTACACCCCTTGCCACACTTATTCAAAGTCTTCTTTCATTTTCTAAATGCACTTATTTATTGGCACATTAAATTTACCACACATTCATTACTGACTTTCCTTTCTGACTGTCACCAAATCTTACCATGCAACTTGTTTCTAACTTGTTTTCTGAGACCTGTCTGGAGATGCATAATGGCCAGGACAATTTTTTAATATGCATAATAACAGTTATAATAGGTGTGGAGCAATTTTAGGTGGCAGATTAGGCAAGATGATGCAAGAATCAGAGAGAAAATTCTGGAGATAATCTTGAATATAGTATGAAATGAGTGAAATGTAACATAAATACTTGATACGTTTTTCTTTGACTTCAATAACTGTCTGAATCTTTTTTACCATGCTTTTTATTAGTTTCTAGCATGTTTATAAAAAGATATTATTTCATTTCTCTACTACACTCTCTTATAAATTATGCATTCTTCTTAGTGGTGTTGAATATACATTCAGCTTCTTCACCACTAGTGCTAGAATCTGTTTCCATTGCAAATATGACAAAAAATGTGTTATGCTATTTTTAGTGCATATATTTCTAGAAGAGGAAAAGATTTGAGACAATCAAAAATGCCTTTTTCAAAAACAAAAAATTGCAAAAAGAAAATAGGATAATACATTTCTTTGTCACTTTACCTGATGAAAAAAAGTTCTGGCACAAGCAGTGCTTCAAGTCCACCCACAAAAATTCAATAAGATTGGTGTCTGTAAGAACAACCTGTATAGATTATGGTCAAGTTATACAATTAGCATAGAGAGATCCAAAAGTATATTAAAGTATGTATAGAATATAGAACTCATACACTAATCTGACAGAGGAAATTCCAAAAAAAAAACAAGTCTAAGAAACTGCTCAGCCAGCACTTCAGAGAAAAAAAATGTTGGATTATATAGACAGGTCACATAGTCACATTACATACTAGATTTATTCCCTCAGTCTGATTATTGTAAGAGAAATGCTTAACATTTGTAGAACTACTTCTACAGAACCAGTGAGCACTGGTGACAAGCAGGAGTCAAGTAAGCATAGAGCAGGCAAGAATTAGGCAAGAGACCAGCAAGGCTAACTGAGCAGTCAGACATTGCTAGAGAACTTACAGTTAGTTTAGTGTGTAAGCCAAAAAAACACTGCTTTTTTCAGTCTGGAGATATTCTATCCACAGGCTGCCTTTATATACTCTATTGGTGGCTATGCTATTACTAATACTATTTAAAATCTGCTCAGTATCATGAAAACTGGACAGTGGAGGATTGGAAAAGGGTTTTGTGGAGTGATGAGACAAATATTAATTGGATTGGATCAGATGGGAAGGTATATGTGTGGAAAATTCCAGGAGAACTACTATCTGACTGCACTACTACACCAACTGTCAAGCATGGAGGAGGAAACAATTTAATGGTATGGGGCTGCATGAGTTGGAATGGAGTAGAGAAGCTCATAGAAGTTCAGGGGAAGATGGATGCTGCACAGTATTGTGAGATTTTGGATGAGGGAGTGGTGGAAAGCTTTGAGAAGTTGGAAATGGAGGCAGAAGGACAATATTTTCAGCAGGACAATGACCCAAAACACACCTTCAAACAGGCAACAACCTGGTTTTCTGATAACAACATCATTGTAATATCCTGGTCTGCTCAATCCCCTGACCTCAATCCCATTGAACATCTCTGGGTTTACATCAAGCACAAACTTTTGGAGTATGAGGTACTCTCTAAAGGAGTGCATGAGTTGTGGAAGAGAGTGGTCAAGGAGTGAATGAAATACCATCAGAGGTATGCCAAAGCCTCATAGAGAGCATGCCTAGAAGAATCAAGGCAGTTATAAAGGCAAATGGAGGCCATATCAAGTACTAGATATAAGAATTAGAGTAAATTAGAGTGGGTCAAAAAACTGCCCCAATGATTGAATATTTTGTTTGATTTATTAATCAGTGAGGTCTTGTCCAAATCACATGATTTCTATGTCATTACAAAGTCAGGATGCAGTTGTATGTCATGTGAATTTCCACAATTTTTCACTTATGTAATTGTTGCACACCATGTGAATCTTTCCAAAAAGGCCAAACATTGGGGCAGTTTTTTGAGCCAATGTAGATTGGAGAATAAAACAAAAAGATGAACACAAGTAAAAAGCAGACAATAGATAATTTCAAGACTAGAGTATAGCTACAGACTAAGGAACCTTATATAGCTGTAAAACACTATTAAAGGGAAGCTGAAAGCAATCTAAGTCAGGCAGAAGTGATCTTGTCAGGACCCATATTGTCATGACCCTCCACTCCAGGACACTCCCAGAGCCTCTCTCAGACCCCCATCAACCCCCAGCCATGCACTTTGACCAATGCCTACTATCATGCCTGCTATTATTGCTATCATATGCATTAATGCCACCATCATGCACATCCCCCAGCTATCTCTTGCATCATGAATCCCAGGACTAGCCACCATCACAGCCATCACCCTGGATCACACTCAATCACATGGCTATCATGCATCATGTATCACACTGCCACTTTCACACTACTGATCACATGTCTTGCAGGTACAATCCCTGGATATAAAGTTGTTTCTCCATCCTGCCACCACATATAGAGTTTCTAGGAGTTATTTTAGACATCCCAGGAACCTTTCAAACTGCTGGAATAGGCACCCATAGTACTTATAGCTCATGGTCTCCATTCTGCATGTCTTTAGTCTTGATATTAAATAACTTTGCTTGCTTCTTCCTTTTGTGTGCCTCAGAAACTCTGACTGGCACACACTCAACTAGCACACATTTGACTGGCATGCTTTGACTGACACGCATACTTAAGATTGGTATGCACTTTGTAACTCAAATTTATTGACCCTGGTCTCATCTTAGAACACCCAGTTCTTGACTCAACCATCAGTGTCCTTGACTGTAAGGGCAACCTCTAGAGGCTGTGGCTCAGTCACATAGCTGGCAGAGGGAGATCCAAAGTGTAATAGAGTATGTACTGACAATATCATAATGACTACTCACCTGGCAGAGGAAGATCCAAAGAGAACAAGTCTAGGGATTCCCTATGCCAGGTTGGACGCTTCTGGGGCTTCTGAAGCATGGGAAACAACTGTACAGTACAACAAAACCTTAAAAACTCAAAAATTGACTAACCAAACAACTGTGCAAACAAGGCAGGAAAACTCCGGACTTTAGAAGTCAGAAAGGCAAACTCTGGCTTATATAAGCAGTCTGGAAGCAGTGCTGAAGGGCCCACACTTGTCTGAATGGTAGCTAAAGAACCAGAGCATCTCAAGGGCTGAGAGTAGTACTAACAGATAGTGTTGAAAGAATAGAAACAGTAAAATGAAATAATGTCAGAAGAAATAAGAGAATGAATGAAGGGAGAGTGAAGAGATAAGGAGTGAGAAAAGGAAGAAATGAGGAGTCCCCTGACATTGACCCTCCTACACAATCATACAAATCACATGTCTTTGTTGTTGTATGAACAATGGAATGGACAGGTATATATAGTATATTCTACTATTTACAGACATAATACCCTCAGTCAATCATGTTGGGAGACATTCCACTAAGCTGCATGGCTTAGTAAAATGTTTCTCAACATAAAGTAAACCTGGTCCATTCAGTCAGTAAAACCTTCCTATATCCTGGAATTAGTAACTGCATGCTAGTGATGTTTCTTACCTAACTCCATCATTTGTGGTGCTTAGCTGCTATTGCATGGTGTTATCCTAACCAGGAAAGTCAGCTACTTAAGTGGTCACATGATCATTGACATAGACTTGCGATGGTACGTCACACAACCTCAGTTGTTCACCATCATCTTGACAGACACTAAAGTTGTGAGTTATTAGTTTTTCCTCTTTTAAATATCTATCTTATATATGACACAGTTTGTATCAATTATTAGGTATTACTATTCAGTTGTTCACCATCATCTTGATGGACACTGAGGTTTTTGTATCAATTATTAGTAGGCTGTCAGACTCAACCCAACACATGGCATATTGCCTACCACAGGAGGTGAAGCACTGCTCTTCTGCATCAGTTGGGTTTACTTTAAGTTGGACTTTGCTAGTAGCATATTGTCAGAACTCATACCATTTCTCCTCCTCTGCCCCATCATCCAACCTCCAGAATCTACACCGTTCATCTTAGCCACATCTAGGTCTCATCCACATCTAGAACTGCTTTTCCTGTTTCACATCACTTTTACAGGTCCAGATTACTTTCACAGGACCAGATTACTTCCACAGGTTCCAGATTACTTTTACAGGTTCCAGATCACTTCTACCTGTTCCAGATCACTTCTAGGATTGCTTTTCTTGTTTTAAATCACATTTCCTTGACTTAAATCACTTCCACATTCCCACTTGACTGAGATCACTTTTAGTATGACTTAGATTACTTTCATTTGATTTAGATCACTTTTACTTGTGTTAGATCACTTTCAGCTCCCCCTTTTGGTAGTGTTCTACAGCTATATAAAATTGTTTAGTCTGTAGCTACACTCTAGTCTTGAGATTACCTATTGTCTGCTTTTTACTTGTGTTCATCTTCCTGTTTCTTATTTTCCAATCTAGCAGTTTCCAGGTTACTTTTCCCAGTTCTTATCTCTCACTTACTTCAGCCACATACTTGTTTGCTATCAAGTTTGCCTAGATGGTTCTTTTGCTCTATGGAAGCTCTCCTGGGTCAGAGGATCTTAACAGATCTAATAGGCAAGAAAACTCCAGACTTTGGAAGTCAAAAGGCAAGCTCTAGCTTATGTAAGTAGTCTGTATGCAGTGTTGAAGGGGCCACACTTGTCTGAATGATAGCTAAAAAAACAGAGAGCATTGCTTTACTTAGAAGGCCCCTGAGTCAGTAGTACCTGACAGAGAAATGGTATGTGTCAGGTTCTGCTGATCAGGGGGCCTTCCAAATAAAGCAATGCTCTTACCAGACAGACTCAATCTACATGTACTTGGGGTGTCTGAAGTTCTGGGCCATGCTCCAGAACTCAAGACATGAAAGAGAACAAGTCCAGGGTTGATAAGACTTGGTTCAGGATTGGAATGAACCAGGGAGAAGAAATACCAAGGTGTCATGCACATAGATCATGACAGCATAGTCACATCAATAATAAAATTTGATAAAAAAATTGCAATCATACATGTTATGAAAAATTGGACAGAGCATGATCAAATTATTATAAAGAGAGTGTTGAAGGCCAGCGAAATATATCATAAGCAGGCTAGGTTTGACAGAAAAGGGTCAGCTTAATTATTACTTATATTTGCCCTGACTAGACATATATAAACCATCATACGATATAAATCACCCTCAGTCAAGTATATGACAACTGAGGGTGAGTAAATATAATTATGGATGATGAACACTATACTTACAGTCCTACCATAGTCACATACTTACTCGTGTGCTTAGCTGTAACAGAGAGGCCATTGTCAGACATAATTGGAATCAGCTACAATCTGAATTATTACAATGGATTCTTGTGTGAGCCATAGGTCCAAGAGATCAACAAGAAAATAGTTATGGCTTGATAAGGAATCAGGAGTTATTTTATCTGAGTAATCCAAAACTATGTCATGGATATCGAAATGTATGTAATTCTTTTGAAAGCATAGAAAATCAAGAACTTTTTATTGACAATTGGCATGGCCCAAGGGTTAAAAAGGGCTTAATGATAGCAAGGGAGGTCAGAAAGACAAGGCATACAAAGCATGGCTCAGGCTCCAAGTGCATCAGCACACATACATAACAAGGTATCCATGAAAATTATGATTACATTACAAATAATTAATTTTGAGTTAGTGGTAATGAATCCGACACTCTTCATGAGACTTTATCATTGTCGTTACTAAACTGAGATAATTATGATGTGCAACAGTATGTATTTGAGTGCGAATAACAATCTCTGTATCGATTGTGTATTGATTGTAAATGAGAGACCAGGGATAAGATCCGCTATTGAGAAAAATATTGCTACTTGTCATAATCAAGGACGGGCTTTGCCAGATCGGGCCCGAGTGATCTGCTGGTCCGAAATCTGTAACCTTCTGACTACTGGTCCATGAACAAAGCTTTTGATGTTTTTATTTTCACCGCCCTCGGACCATTGAGCACTTTTGCGGCGCCAGGAGTGCTGGTGCACAGCCGTTTTAGAGATGATTTCAGCTGGTGTCAGCTCGGGAAATTCATCGTCGTAATTATGAGATATCATTTTGGAACTGGCGGCAGAATGGGTCACCCGTTCGATTGTAGAGCGAGATGTGAGCGGCAATCTGTTGTAGAACGAGTCCGATGTTTTCGTGGGCACCCGAGATGACAGGTCATCAGAGTGGAAATTGGCCATGGACCGCCTCGGAAAAAGAGACCTGACATCGAATGTTCTCTGAGAAGGTGGTGAAACAACAGTAACAGTAACAGGCGATGATTCAACATCGTGCTGAAATAGAACGCCGCGCCTGTGACCATTCGGGCCAGGTGCGTCGGGCAGGTCTGCAGTGCCTTCGGAAATTGTCCTCCAGTCAACCCAAACACCATTGCCTTGGATCTGCATCCATTGACGTTCCAGGTCTCCTAGAAGAGTACAACGGCCACCTCCTTTGATGAACGAACGGCTTGTGGCAATAACGAGCCCTTTTGTACACCGGGTAAGGAGGACATTCATGCGATTCTGTGACGACAGGAAACCAGGGCTCTGTCCAGATCGAACAACGGATACGAGAACGAAATCCGTCTCATTACCTGTGAAGATTCCAAGGACAAAAGTTTGAAAATTGTTTGAAAACCTTCAATTCATGCTTACCCTGGAAGCTATCGACGTTGAATACATGTTCCCATGGAAGATTTTCGTCCTTCAGACGTCTCTCGATGGCGGCTCTCTGAGCATCGTAAGGCGTTATAATGCAGAATTTTCTGTGTCGATAATACGTTTTGACAATGTTGACCAAAGCTCGAATTTCTTCTTCGTTCTAGAAAAAAAAAGCGCTTATGAGTCAAAGAATATGCCCTGTAGCGAACCATACAATCCAACTGAAGCCACTCTTTTTCTCTGATCCACTTATAGTATCGACAAATCTAACACAATATGTGCCGCGGATGGCATGCTCAGATTTCAATTGTCCGTCGTAGACATGTCTCGATATGAACTGTCCGAGTTGCACAGGCATCCGATCTGAAAGAAAGAGTCAAACCCGGAACAAGGTACATATATTTGCAACATACATTGTGTGTCTAGAAAAACACCTGTGTCTTGGAGATGGGGGAAATCAAAGATTGTTTCGATTTCTGGTACTTGATCTATGCCATATGGAGGGACTAAAGCAGCAAATTAGTCGAAAAGATGCTGCGGAGAGATCAACCATACGCTGCTTTGGATCGCCAAAAAAGCAAAGTTTCTTCAATGACTGCGCAAAGCGGTGAAGGATGTGCTGCGTTGAAATATTGAACTTTAATTGGACGATGAAAAAGACAAGAATAACGGGGAATCACCAGAAAATCCTCAATCTTGATTTGAGAAGCTTCGTCCACCACAAGTCGGCCAACAGGTACGACTCTGAACATACCAATTCGATCCAAAGTGGGGTTTGAAAGCATTCCAAGCGTTGACAGTATTATGCATGAGTCGCCAAGAAGCCTTGACAACGCGCCCTGATCTTTGACTGCAAGGAATTCGTCGGAGACAAGTACCTTTTCATCAATTCTTTCATAAATGTGTTGATGCCTGGCGTAAAAGACGATCAATGGCTAAGATGTGCAAACCATAGCGACTGTACCACTCAAAATGGAACTCCTTGGATACCAAGATTTTGAAGTCGATTCCATTCTTGAAAAGTGTCTCGGCCATATTCTTCACCGCGACGTTAGAATGAGCGATTATCCAGGTAGAAAGCCGCTTTTGCTCCCACACGGAAACGGCAGCAGCAATAGTGGTCGTCTTTCCTGTACCAGGTGGACCTGTTAAGTGAAGTTTGAGTAGAGGAACAAGGTCTTTTGTATGGGAGGTATACCGTGTGCGATTACTAGAGGGCAGTCAGAGACCATCTTTGACGCGACTGCCTCTTGTGAACGATTCAAGCATTCAAAGCGTGTCACCGACATCGAAACTGGGTCTTGCATGATCAAGGCCTGCGTTTTTTCGGTCGGAAACCACAACATTCGAATGAAAGAAGAGGTTCGTAGAAATTCATGTCCTTGCTGTACCCGAAGAATTAATTCATTCCGAGCCTTCTCAGTATTCGTTAGTGCTGGTGGCCCAAAGACGCGGACATTCTCCAATTTTCCCGACAGTGCCTGTCCGGTGAAGCGAATGTTTGTAGCTCGCCCTTTGCATCCATGTGTTTCACCAAAAAATTCTTGACCGTCTTCGTTCGTCATGATGACCTTCTAGTCGCAATAATGCTCAAATAGTGCTTCCTGGAGCATGAAAGAACCATTTACCTGGTTGCCTCTCCGGAGCCTTGTCTTGTATCTTGAATTCTGTACTGCTAATGTTCCATCTTTATTAAGCTGAGATTTGGTGAATTCACCAGGTGTCTCTTTAGGTTTCGCTCTATCCAAAACGCGCGCTTGTCTGACCAACTCTGCCAGGAGTGTAACCTCCTAAAGGAGGCAAGAAGTCAGCAGCCGAAGATCTGAAGTCGACAATCATTTGCTCATAGTCTGACCTGTGATGACAGGAAGTTTGTGTCGAGCCTCACTACACTTTCGAGAGCATGTGCATCATTTTCGGCGACACTAGGTCCATCTAAGCACGACATTGATTGTAATCGCAAAACATACACACCACACAGCCAACCAAGCACGAAGACACATCTCCCGTGGACCTTGTTCATCTATCCACATGCTGTTGACAAGGCCAGGGTCGACACTTTGAAATAACCTGGATTTTACGACATCTGAAGGCAACGGAGGATCCCAGGTATTGGCTCGAAAAGCGGTAGAAAGGTCGATACCTCGAACGCGGAGTTCCAGGTCTTTCGCGATACGAACAACTAAGCGCCCCATGTCGAATCCAACCAGGGTATAGGAATCTCCGCGAAGGAGGTCTTCAAAAGGCTTGTCATGAGTCAGAAGCTCAGATGGCTTGTCTACACGAACACGAATAATTGAGACCTCGTCAACCGTTGCCAGAGCCAAGGACTCCGCTCGGCCTTTGGTATCATGCTGCACAGCGAAGCCTACAAAGACGCCCTTGTCCATGAGGCCTGCAGCAAGTCCTTCGGCAGCCATCCCCGCATGCCCACGAGAAAAACTACGAAAGGGAATATCTCTTGGGCGATTGTCTAGTAATTTCTGGTGAATAGTGTCTGCAGTCATTGGGTGATGTAAGAGAGAGTAAACCTTGGGTACCATGCAACACACTTACGCCTTACTCTAATGATAGGCGCCGGAAGGGTGGCGAGCTGCGGTTATAGGTTAGTTCAGCATGGCAAAGCTTATTGCCACTTCCGAAGGTGCTTCTGTGAATCCAAAAGTTCCATGTATAGTATTGGGCGCCTTCGCAGTTTATGAGATGGGGTCAGTATCCAACAGTATCACCTGCTAGTCTGGCAGTGAGAACGCAGGACTCAATTGAATATGATAGCGCCGGGCTTGGGAAGGTAGCATTCGTCCAGAGTTGGCGGGAGAAAACTAAACTTTCAAGACGGAGACAGCTGCGGAGAAATCAATTTTGTGTACATCACGCATCAAGTGGTAATTCACGGATAAGCTTAACAAACCGTGCGAGCTGAAAATTAAAGTTTGCCCACTGTATACGCATGTACTTTAATCAGCTTATCTTATCTGTCTGGATCACCATCATATGACCACGAAAGCATGATCTATATTCCTCGCCTGGGTTGCGACCATACCAACGTGTGCTGTAGAAGGAAAGACTATTTAATGCTAAGTCGCCTGGCAGCTCTTCTCCCGCTTGCTTCTTCTAAGTTCGACACATCCAACTACGTTGCCAAAATGTCTACCAGTACGCGCTTCTAACGGTCTCATAACCGCCAAACAAACAACTGATCCACGATGAACAATTATCTTTCAGTGGCCCTGAATTCCCAAACTGCGACTTTCGCCTCGGGGTGCTTTTGGGGGACAGAGCACATATTCCTTAAGCACTATCCTCCATCCGAGAAAAAGGGCATTATCAAGACAACTGTCGGCTATACCGGAGGGAAAGCCGATGCAACTAACCCGAGTTACAAGCTTGTATGCAGCGGGACGACGGAACACGCAGAGTCCGTGAAGATCGAGTTTGATCCTACTATCGTTTCTTATGCTGATCTTGTCGGTGAGAAGATCTCTGCATCGAGTGTTCGGTACGACGTGCTAACAAAGACCCGATGCAGAGTTTTTCTACCGCACGCACGATCCTACCACCGTCAACAGGCAGGGAGGAGACATCGGCACGCGTGAGTAACATTTTGTCGTAATGTAAATGTAAATGTTTTGTCTGATAGTCTAAAGAATATCGCTCGGCCATTTTCACTCATGATTCCGAGCAAGAAGTAATTGCCAAGCGTGTCACCGAGGACGTCCAGGCGAAACATTTTACTCCTATCGGGAAGAAAATAGTCACAGAAATCATGCCTGCTGGGCAATGGTGGGATGCTGAGGATTATCATCAGCTGTATCTCTACAAGAACCCAGACGGATACCAGTGTCCCACTCATCGTTTGCATTGGTAAGGTATCAACACTGTGGGTTGTCAGAAATTGCTTTGATGATATGGATCTTCCTGTGTATGTATTTTGTGAATTGTACGCCTGCTAAGAATTGTAGTCGCCCTTTGTGTTGTTTACGGGTCAAGGGGACTCGGTCCACACGACTCAAATTTCGCTCAAGTTGTCTTGAACGAAGAGCTTGCAGCAATGCAATGAGGAAATGATAGGATGTTTTTATTCATTGTGACACAAGAACGTTCACCATTAGGGGCCTCTAAGTCCCTGGCGAAAATGTGTCAGAGAGCGGAACTCTTTGCAGTGAGAAGAAACTTTACAGAACATCCTCCATCGATAAGTCTATTAACGGAGCTTGCTGAAAAGTTTTGGCGCTGCGGCATCCTGCAGTGAGTAGTGTTAATAGCTTGCGGGACACCAAAAATAATTAACGTACGTCCACACAATGCATCATACTATCATGAAAAGATCATGGTCAAGGACGAAGGGAAAAAGGATACGACGTGGAATACCCACTGGACTAAAAAATTGATGCCGCAGACGTGACGTCAATAATTCAATAACTGAAAATGAAGGGGAAAGCGTACATCTAATTAGATATTGAAGTAAGTACATCAATACGCGTAAAAACAGAGCTGTAGCAGACGTACAGTTCTTCAACACAGTCCTCGCCCTTGAATCCCTGCCCGCTAGACACCTTCTCCTGACAATGTTCAAAATGCTTTGTGAGCTTAGCGCACTTAGCAGACTGCTGGGCTTCCTCGCGAATTTTGGGGTGAAGCTGCAGATTGGATGAATAAACTCGAGCACATGCATCACAATCGAAAACATACATCTTCTGGCTCCTCAGCCTCTTCCTCCTCAGGCTCAGTCTTTGTCTCCTTCTCAGGCTCCTCTCCTTCACATTGGATGACAGGGAAGAGATTAGAAAAGAA